>APFE031022938.1:20045-53190 GCA_000404065.3 Pinus taeda | reverse complement strand
CTTGTGCAGACCATTGCATACATTAAGCTTCTAACTGCTAATGCATATGGAACTTTAGACATATAATCCATGTCTTCTGGGGTCTTTGGGCACATTTCCTTACTAAGTTTGAAATGGCTAGCAAAAGGTGTACTAACTGGTTTTGCATTGTGAATATTAAATCTTTTCAACACCTTTTGTATGTACTCATTCTGAGACAATGTTAATTTGCGATTTTTCCTGTCCCTAGTGATTCTCATACCAAGGATTTGTTTTGCAGCTCCCAAATCCTTCATTGCAAATGAATTTGCCAATTTTCTTTTGAGCACATTTATTTCTTACATGTTAGACCCTGCAACAAGCATGTCATCTACATACAATAACAGTATAATATAGTTGCCATCATTTTGCTTTTTTAGATAAACGTAATGATTAGAGTGACATCTAGTATAACCTTGTTCAGACATATACTTGTCAAATTTTAGATACCACTGCCTTGGAGCCTGTTTTAAGCCATACAAGCTCTTCTTCAACCTGCACACTAGTTTCTCCTTCCCTTTCACTTCATATCCTTGTGGCTACTTCATATATATCTCTTCCTCCAAATCCCCATGGAGAAAGGATATCTTTACATCTAACTGCTCAAGATGCAAATCTTCAACTGCTACTAGACGTAAAATAGTTTTGATTGAAGTCATTTTAACAACAGGAGAAAATATTTCATTAAAATCAATACCTTTCTTCTATGCAAACCCCTTCACCACATGTCTATCTTTGTACCCCTGTTTTCCTCCATCTTCTTCCTTTAGCCTGTAAACCCATTTATTCTGCATTGTAGGTTTTCCTACAGGTAACCTGACTAAGTCCCATGTCTAGTTATGCATTAAGGAGTCCATCTCTTCTTCCATGGATACCTCCCACTTCTTCATGCTTTCAACTTGCATTGCTTCTTCATAACATTCGGGTTCACCAAAATTATTCAAGAGTAAATACTATAATGAAGAAGAGTATCGTTCAAGGGGTCTACTTATCCTCGTAGATCTTCTAACACCACTTTCAGGTGTTTGGGGTGCCTGTTGCTACTGTGCTGGTTGTTGTTGTTGTGGTTGTTGATTATTATTATTTTCAGGCACCTTTACTTTTTCAGTGATTTCATCAAGAACTGTGTATTCCTTGTTTTCTTTTTCCTGCAACTTATTTTTATACAAGACTTTTTCATTGAATATTACATCTTTGCTCCTAATGATTTTGTGATTTTTGTAATCATATAAGCGATAACCAAAATCATTAACGCCATATGCAGAAAAGGTACATTTCTTTGACTTTGCCTCAAGTTTTGTTCTATTTTCTTTATCAATATGGACAAAGGCCTCACAACCAAAAGGCTTTAAAAAAGAGTAGTTTACCTTTTTACCTGTCCATGCTTCCTCTGGAACACCACCATCCAAGGAATTTGAAGGCCGTCTGTTTATTAGATAAACAACATTACCTACATTATCTGTCCAAAACTGTAAAGGCAATCCTGCATGCAATCTCATGCACGTTGCACGCTCCATGATTGTTCTGTTCATCCTTTCTGACACACCATTTCCTTGTGGTGTTCTTGGAACTGTCTTCTCTCTACGAATTCCATGCTCTGAACAATACCTATCAAACTCTTTGCTGCAATATTCACCTCTATTGTCTGATCTAAGGCACTTCAACTTCTTTCCTGTCTCAATCTCAACCAAAGCTTTCCATTTCTTAAAAGTATCAAATACATCAGATTTATTCTTAATACAATAAATCCAAGTTTTTCTAGTTGCTTCATCAATAAAAGTAACATAATAACGAGACCCACCAAGAGATGATACCTGAGCAGCTCCCCATACATCTGTATGCACAAGCTCCAATTTTTCATTCTTCTTTTCTTTCCCAACTCTGAGAAATCTGACTCTCTTCTGTTTTCCATAAATGCAATTCTCACAGAAGTCCAAATAAACATTCTTCAAACCCGGCAACAAATTCCTTGAGTGAAGAATCTTCATCCCCTTTTCACTCATCTATCCGAGCCTATGATGCCATAGTGCTGCATCTACTCGTTTGGAAGTTAAAGCATTAATAGAGTTAGAAATACCATTGCATAAATACAATGTACCAACCATTTCACCTTTTGCTATTACTAGGGATCCTTTGGTAACCTTCCAAGTTTTTTTGTGAAAGTTGTCACACAACCTTCACCGCCTAATTGCCCTGTTGAAATCATATTTTTCTTTAGATTTGGAACATGCCTTACCTCCTTCAGTAGCCATTGGTTTCCATTTTGTTGTTTTACAAGAACCTTACCCATTCCAACAATTTTACAGGTTTATCATCACCCAAAAGAACTTGTCCAAAATCCCTTTGAACATAGTCATGAAAGTATTTCTTATCAAGTGTAGCACGGAATGACACCCCTGAATCTACCACCCAGGAATCAGTAATATTTTTGAAAGAAAGAATCAAAGCATCTTGTAAAACCTCACCTGTCAATTTGCTTCATGATTGTTTTCTTGCTGTGCATCTCCTTCTTTTCCCTTCTGAGATCTATAGTCTTTCTTTAGGTGTCCTTTGTTTCCACATTTCCAACACACTATCCCTGATCTGGACTTGGATCTACCTTTCCTTTATTTACTGCGATATCCTGAGCTCTTTCCTCTTTCCATTTTTCTTCCCCTAGACTCTGCACTTAAAGCATTACCCGATGTCTCACTGGAGCTTTTCTGTCGCATTTCCTCGCTAAGGATAGCACCGACAACATCATCAAACTTTAAAGTACTAGATCCATAAATAGAGTTACTAATGGCCATTACCAAACCATTCCAACTTTCTGGTAATGAGCACAAGAATAACAGAGCTCTAACTTCATCATCAAAGTTTACCCCTACAGAACATAACTGACTTGTAACAGTATTAAAATCATGTAAATGGTCTGTAACAGATCCACCTTCCGACATCTTCATATTAAATAACTGTTTCAAAAGAAATACCTTGTTTGAGGCCGAGGGTTTTTCATATAGTTTCTCCAATGCCTTAATCAAACCCTCTGTCGTTGTTTCCTTCGAAATGTTGAAGGCGACCGACACTGTGAGGCACAACCATACTATTCTGAGTGCCTTTCTATCGAGAAGGTTCCATTCTTCATCTGTCATACCTATCGACATCTTTGATTTTCCACCCAATGGTAGGTATACATCTTTCTGATACATATAATCTTCCATCTGCATCTTCCATAGCGAGAAGTTTTGACCGTTAAATTTCTCAACCCTAAACTTACCATCTTCCACCATTGCTCCCACTCGAACGAGGAACCCTTCTTTCCTGCGAGTTTATCAGCCAAATAGACCTTTGGCTCTGATACCAGTTGTTAGGAATTTATATATTACAGAGCAATGGAACACATAAACTATTTTAGAAATATAAACACAGAAAACACATAAAACAAGAGAGACACAGATATACATGGTTCACCCAGTTTGGGCTACGTCCACACGGAACAGCCAGTCCTTCCTTTCTATTATCCACCAAAATGAAGAGACACAACCTACAGTAGATCCGTTGTAATATCCTCTATTTTCTCTCACAGTCTCACCTCTCTACTTCTCGCTCAGAGAATACACATCTATTACATAGCCTCAAAATACAGTGCCCTCATACAAAGAGAGGGGTTGCCTTCTAGGGAAAAAAAACCCTAAACTAAACATAAGTTCTACCATCAGATCATCTGCCTAATGAACGGACCAGATTGACTAGAAATTACTATACTTTTACAAGGCAATTTTACATCTATTTTTAGCTTTGGGGGCGCTGCCCCCGGAAACCCCCGGCCAGGGGGGGCCTCCCAAAGGTCGCAGTCGCCTCCCCCTGGACCCCCCTACTGGGAATATTGTACAAGATGTGGAGATACCTTTGAATAAAGAAGATAATCAGGCTCCACACCCAACAGAATTAAGGAAACAAAAAAGAAATGGTGGGGGTCCAAGTGGAATATCCTGGTGGTCACCAATATCAACTTGAATCATCAAGACACACAAATAAGTATATTACATTTGTGAATTTGAATCATGAATTGTGATGTTCAATGTTGTTTTTATGATTGGTATGAAATCTTGTGTGTCCATGATTTTAATGAATTTATGGACGATATTGTTCAACATTATGCTCTCTTAGTTGATAGAAATGACTTCTAAATATGTCATCTCATTTTTCTTAGAGGATTAGTAATGTTTTATAGACGATGTACAACTCTTATTATATAGTTATGAAAAGCTGTGTGTTCATGCTTAGTTAATTGGTATTCATCACCCTCTGAAAACGTTTAACTAGATTGCAAGCTATGTAGGCATGTAATGGTAGTTTATTAAATGTTTCACTGAACTGATGAAATAACTAGTGACTTTAACATAGCATGTTTCTATTGAAAATTTGGTGAATGGAATACATGGGATTAATTAATAATCTCTTTTGATTAATCATTAATCAATGTTTCAAGAATACATGGCCACAAAAAATATCCCAATGAGCATGGTACCAAGGCAAGATATCCAAGTGGGCATGGTATCAAGAAAGCATGGCACTGAGGGAAGAGATCTCAGGGGAATGTAGTACAAAGAATTCAGATACCAAGGAACTAAAATATTAGAAGTATGTTTTAGTACTAGTGTGGCATCAAATTGGGAAAATTACTTGAAACTAGAAATAGAGGATACTTCATATAAAATCACTTTATTAATCCTAAGCACTGATAATAATTAATTAGATTGATAATTGTGATTAGTACTAATCTCAATTGATTAGCATGACTGAAGATACCAAGAGATTTTTTAATAAATCGTTTCATAAAATGATCAATATCTAATATGACTTGCGTGTCATGTGGAGCTTGGCCTATTTGCCCCAGAATATAGCTTTGTGTGGAAAGGATCCAATGGTGGAACTCTAGTCTATCAGAACTATGTAACAGGGTTGTTGAGCCATTAAGTTGCTAGACCTTTGGAAAATTTTAAGTGGATAGTCATGTGGGGAGGTATGACATCAATAGGGAAATGCTTGTCTAAGCCAATACTCGTCCTTAACCAAATCACATAATACACTCCAACGAATTACCCGATGCCGAGAAACCTAATTGGTTATAACATGTGTGCCATGTGAACCCCCACGTGGCTATGGTGTCACACCATGTATGCCAAGCATGGCCACATGGGTGCCACATAGGTTCCTATTGATGGCATGGCCTCTTTAATGAACTAGAGTTCTAAGGCGCAAAAATTTCTACTTAAGACTCATATTGTGGTAAAATTTATATCATTAAAAAGTTGGCAATGAGTTGAACGAGATGGTGGAATTCATTTAGAATCTGAAGACTTTGCAAAAACATTTTTGTAACCCCATCTTCATAACAAATCTTGGTGATCAGGTCAAAAGGATTAACACTCCCACAACCTAATATGTTTTAAGGGGTCGAAGGTGATATAGAGTGGTATCAAAGCATAGGTTCAGCACTAAAGTTAAAGGTGTTGGAAATACTAGGGGGGGTGAATCAATATTTCTTTTTAATTGTTCTTTTTAGCAACAAAAACATTTATATATGGAACACAGAAATAGATAGTTGGAATAAATGCTTTTATTAATATAATCTGTGCAATAAAATAGATACAATATATAAATGGTTGCAATCAGTTTCCAAGCACCAACTTGGACTTTTGTGAGGCTCCAACCTCCAGAGCACCAACTCTGTTTTTCCGAGGCAACAATCTTGGACTTAGAAGCACCAATTCCCAAGGACTCCAATCCTTTCAGTTCTGAGGCTCCAACCCTATGGGCTCCAACCCTTTATTGTAAACTGTCATAATCTGTTTTGTTGTAGTTCTCTACTCCCAAACCTACTAAGCTTATGATTCACTTCTGTTCTTCTGCTTCTTCCACCTTTGCCTAAACTTTGACTTCCTCTAACTCTAATTATTCACTTGCACACACACACTTCCTTGTTTTTTCTGTTTCATATATTCCTGATGCCTTTGACTGTTGGTTCCTATTTCCGCTGGATCTTTGACTTCCTCAACGCTCTCTTGATCCTTCAACTTCCCTCCTCTAGTCGCTTTAGCTCCCTCTTCGCTTTCTTGCTTCTTCGACTTCCCGATCCTTCAGTCGCTTTGGCTTCCTCTACGCTCGCTTGTCCTTTGGCTTCCCAGATTTCAGCTTCCTCTGTCTCTTCGAGTTCACTAATACTCCAAGGACACGTTAATTCAAAAGAGAGGGCTTAAATACAAAGAAACAATGTTGCATATTAAAACTATAACAGAGTGGCCCTTTTTCAATAATAATATTCATACACTAGACTTAATTGTTTACAGAGGATTTCATCTGAGAGACAGTATCAACAAGGAGGCCCCACATGCCACATCACCATCGCAATGGCAATCGCAATCATTCAGGCCCACTAAACTATTAGAACCATTAATTTAAGCTTTTGGCCTTAACAACCCTAGGCAACACATTTATCGGAATACACAGGAAAAACCCAATTGAACGCTTAAGGTTGGACTTCAAATACATTACGCCCGCATCTATAACTTCATTGGGTCCGCTCCTCCACAACGTTATCACAATCGGCAATCACGACTTATAAAAGTCCTTTATAAGTCGAGCCCACAACATCACCGATGGCTGATGGCCGATTCCCCTGCTCAACACGATATTATATAAATTGTTGTTGATGAATCCATCGAGTCCACAACATATATCACAATCGGCGATTTCAATGTGCCAAGGCCTTAAACACTTGCGATATGGCTGATGTGATATTGTATTAAGCCATATTGCAACGTTGCAGCGGTTCCACATACTTTATCGCAATTGGCACTTTCAGGGGTGATAGCCCTTTGTGTATTGCGATTACCACAAATGCGATGTATCAATAGGGCATTTCATAATGTTGCAACGGGTCCGCAATTGTATATTTTAATGTGGCAAGGCTTAGAGCCAGAATACAACAATACATATGAAATACATTGAAACCCCATTTTGAAACACTTAGTCAGACTTCCATGGTTTATACACCCGGACATATATATTTTGGGGTTCGCACATGTATATCATAGTCAGATAGTATATATTTCTTTGACCTAGAGAAACATCGAAGCAGTATATAATAAACAGAGTTAAAGGAGCGGAGCAATATATACTATCGGAGGTGGAGTATATACATATATCGGAGTATATATCTATATATAGATATATACTCCGATATATGTATATAATCCACCTTTGATAGTATATATTGCTCCGCTCCTTTAACTCTATTTATTATATACTGCTTTGATGTTTCTCTATGACCCCTGCTCTTTGTACTCTTCTGTATATATGTATTCCACTCTTCTGTATGCTCCTCCAATAGTTCTTCATTGGAATATATTACCCCCGATACTCTCGATATGGCTCCTCTTGTAGTTCTAATAGCTTTTTTTACGCTCTTTCGATAGCTTGGCTTTGATATTATGCAATACTCCTCTTTTGAGGAATTCCTCCACCTTCGATAGTCTCCCCAATGGCTTCACTGTCTTGGCTTTCCTCTGATTTCTCCTCATGTATTCTTGCTTCCTAGAATATTGCCATATTGACATCAATGAAAATTTATATCAACAATGTCCCCCTTTGTTATTGATGGAAATATTCTTCTTCTCTCCCCCTTTGACATCAATGGCAAAGAAATGCATAAGGACTCCCCCTGTCGAGCTACTCCCCCTGTCCTGCAACATCTTTATGAATCAACTTAAGTGATGTTAAAACGATAACCCCCATATTTTGACGAAGATGTTCAAATGCTTCTCGAGGAAGAGGTTTTGTGAAAATATCAATTATCTACTCCTTAGTATTGATATATTCCAACATGATGTTTTGTTCAGCTACTTGTTCATGAAGGAAATGATACTTGATTTGTATATGTTTGGTCTTTGAGTGCATCACTATAATTTTGCTGAGACTGATAGCACTTGTGTTATCACAATAGATGGTAATTGGTCGATCTGTACCTATGTTGACATCTTTTAGAGCTTCCTTCATCCATTGTATTTGAGTACAACAGTCTGCGACAACTATATACTTAGCGTCGATTGTGAATAATGATATGGATGTTTGTTTTTTGCTGACCCAAGATACTAAACAGTGTCCCAGGAAGAATGCATTTCCACTAGCACTTTTTCGATCATCTACACTTCCGGCCTAATTAGCATCGGTGTATGCAGTTACAGTAAGAGTTGAGCTCTCAGGGTACCAAAGAACGAAATCAGGAGTTCCTTTCAGGTATCTAAGAATTCTTTCTACAACTAACAAATTGGATTGTTTAGGAGTTGATTGAAATCTTCCGACCATTCCTACTGCCTGCATAATATCAAGTCTCTTAGTAGTTAAGTACATAAGGGCTCCAATTATTGACCTGTAATGAGTTGCATCTACCGAAGGGGAGTCATCATTTTTGCTCAATTTGCAATTTGTGGTCATAGGTGTGCTCATGGGTCCACAGTCTTCCATTCCATATCTTTTGGCTGCAAACTAGTTGCTAATAATATTGTTCTTTCCATTTCTTGAACTATTTGGTTTCTTCTTTCAACTACCCCATTTTTTTGGGGTGTTTTGGCAGCAGAGAATTCTTTTTTAATTCCATGTATTTTATAGAATTCATGAAATTCTTTTGATGTAATTCTCCCCCTCTATCTGTTTTGAGGCACTTAATATTTGAGTCCTTTTCATTATCTACAAGAGCTTTAAGATTCTTAAAAAACTCAAATGCTTCAAATTTATATTTTATAAAATATATCCACATCATTCTAGTATATTCATCAATAAATAAAACAAAATACCTTTCTCCTTGGAGTGTCGGATTTCTAGTTGGTCCACATAAATCAGCATGGATGATCTCCAAAGGGTTTGATGTGGAAAACTCCTTGGTCTTGTGGCTGGTTCTGGTTTTCTTTCCATGTTAACATGGACCACATATTCCTTGATTTTGTTTGAATAACTTTGGGATGTCCTATACAACTTTAATGTTGCTGATATTGATCAAGTTCTCCAAGCTTGTATGTCCAAGTCGCTTGTGCCACAACCAAATTTCATCTGTTTGACTTAAGTAGCATTTATCTTCTTGAATCTTGTTGAGAATGTAGATGTTGTCTAGTGTTCTATCCACTTTCGCCACAAGTTCCCCTAAGGAAGAGTTCCTTATTTCACAGTCTTTGGTGCTAAAGACAGCATTATGTCCTTGACCATAGATTTGGCTAACACTCAAGAGGTTGTGCTTCATCTCGTTTACTAGCAAAGCATTTTTAACTTTTCTTTTCCATTTATAAGAGTAACAGTTCCTTTTCCAGCAATTTTGGCAGGTCCACTTCCAAAGGATACATTTCCTTCCTTTTTGTTTAATGAGACAAACTTCCTTTTGTCCCTTGTCATGTGTCTGGAGCACTCACTCTCCACAAACCAATGATTTTCATTATTTTGAGCATATAGAGCTAGGCCACATTTATCTGTGTTGGGATTCTCACTTTTTTTGAGTGGGCAATTTTGTTCATAGTGTCCATTATTGTAACATAATGAGCAAATCAAATCAAATTTGGTCAAGGGATCAAACGAATTGTAGGTCTTGATTTGTCCCTGCCTTTTCAGGTCATATGGTTTGTTTATTTGATCCTTTAGTTTTGGTGTTTCATTCTTGCGAGCCATGCAATGTCTAGCTGGATGACCAAAATTTTTACAATAGAAATAGTGTCCAATAAAGATAGTTTTGTACTTGTTGTGATAGCCATGATGTGAATCAACATTCTTCCTTGGAATTACTCTCACTTCATTCTTTGGATTTGAGATGGGCCTTTGATGGAATACTGGTTTCTATCTGTTGCAATATCTGTGATTCGAATCCACATTCTTCTTTGGAGTTATTCTCTCTTCATTCTTTGGATTTGGGATGAGCCTTTGATGAAATAATATTTCTTCTTTTGGGTTGCTAGAAAGTGCATTACCATAGCTTTTCACACTATTCTTAGTGCTCGAAGTTTCTCCTTTAAAACCTATTCCAGATTTGTCATCTTTAGGTTTTTTATTTTTTAGGATAGTCTCAAGTATTTGAGATATTTTCCAACCCTTTTTAACTTGCTCCAATTCCTTCCTCAAAGATACTATTTCGGCTTCACGTTCTTTGCAAGTTTCTTCTTTTTCTTTTAGCTTTGTTTCCAAGAGATCTTCCCTTCTTGTTGTTTCCCCATTTTCTACCTTGAGAGAAATGATTTTATTCCGTAATTTCTCATTTTATTCAATGGCACTAATTAACAGTTCATCTACATTTCCTTCTAGCCCTATGTCATCATCATTTATGAACGCCATGAATAATGTTTCTTAGCTTTCAACATGGTCACTTTCTTCATCTGATTTCTTTTTGATGACTACAAATTCATCTTCATCAGACTCATCTTGCTTACAGGAGAGGTTCTTCTTATGATCCCTTTCTTTTTGTATACCATTCTTTTAGAATTTTCTTCATCATTACTATCATGCTTACGAGGACATTTTGCAGCATAATGACCTATTTTTCCACATTTGAAATAGATAAGAGGGCACTTACCTTTTAGCTTAGATCCCTTCTTCAACTTTCATAAAAATTGTGCCAATTCGGATTCCACATTGGAGTCATCACTACTGACATTCCCTTCTTTCCCCTTTTTTGATTTTGAAGCCTTGAATGTTGCATCTTTGGAGCTTGGACCACCTTTTCTCATCTCATAGGTAGTGAGGATTCCATGGAGTTCATCCATATTGAGAGTATCTAAATCCTTTATTTCTTCTATGGTGCTTATTTTGGAGTCAAATCTGTCTAGGAGAGATCTTAATACCTTTTGAACAATGGTACTTTCTTCAATGTTTTCATCTAATCCTTTAAGAGAGTTGACCACTTCAACTACTCGAAGAAAGTATGATGCAATATCTTCTTCATCATCCATTTTTAGACTTTTAAATTGCCTTCAATGAGTTTTAAGCTTTGCCTTCTTGAATTTTGAGTCCCCATCGTATAAGCTAATTAGCTTATCCCACATTTCTTTGGCAGAGCTGCAAATCATAACTTTTGTAAATTCGGAATCAGTGATTCCACTAGTGATGAAGTTTAAGGCTTTTGCATTTGCAACGTAGGATTTCCTCTCATCTTGATCTATTGGAAGAGTGGAAGGAATTGTGTACTCATTTAGAACCGAATGCCAGACTTCAAGTCCAAGGGAAATTAAGTAGTAGGTCATTCTCTTTTTCCATAAACCAAAATTGGTGTTGTCGAATAGAGGAGGTCTTCCTGACGCTTCGTGATTTCTCATCATGACTACGAATCCTTCGTCAAATTGTTAGGTTAATATGAGAGGGGGGGGGGGGAGTGAATCAATATTTCTTTTCAATTGTTATTTTTACCATAAAAAACATTTATATATGGAACATAGAAATAGATAGTTGGAATAAATGCGTTTATTAATATAATATGTGCAATAAAATATATACAATATATAAATGATTGCAATCAGTTGCCAAACACCAACTTGGAATTTTGTGAGGCTCCAACCTCCAAAGCACCAACTCTATTTTGCCAAGGCAAAAATCCTGGACTTAGGAGCACCAACTCCCAAACACTCCAATCCTTTCAGTTCTGAGGCTCCAACCCCGTGAGCTCCAACCCTTTATTGTAAATTTTTATTGTAAATTGTCAGAATTTTTTTTGTTGTAGTTCTCTACTCCCAAACTTACTGAGCTTATGATTCACTTCTTTTCTCTTGCTTCTTCCACCTCTGCGTTAACTTTGGCTTCCTCTAACTCTGATTATTCACTCGGACACACACACTTCATTGTTTTTTCTGTTTTATATATTCCTGATGCCTCTGACCATTGGTTTCCTCTTTTTGTTGGCTCTTCGACTTCCTCAATGCTCGCTTGATCCTTCGACTTGCCTCCTTCAGTCGCTTTAGATCCCCCTGTGCTTGTTTGCTTCTTCAGCTTCCTGATCCTTTGGTTGCTTTGGCTTTCTCTACGCTCGCTTCTCCCTCGGTTTCCCCTATTTCAGCTTCCTCTGTCTCTTCGAGTTCACTAGTACTCCAAGCACACATTAATTCAAAAGACAGGGCCAAAATACAAAGAAACAATGTTTCATATTAAAACTATAATAGAGTGGCCCTTTTTCAATAATAATATTCATACGCTGGACTTTATTGTTTACGGAGGATTTCATTTGAGAGACAATATCAACAAGGAGGCCCCACATGCCACGTCACCATTGCAATCACAATCACAATCATTCAGGCCCACTAAACTATTGGAACCATTAATTTAAGCTTTTGGCCTTAAAAACCCTGGGCAACACATTTATCGGAATACACAGGAAAAACCTGACCGAATGCTTAAGGCCGAACATAAAATACATTACGCCTGCAACTATAACTTCATCAGGTTCACTCCTCCACAATGTTATCGCAATAGACAATTGCGGCTTCAGGAAGTCCTTTATAACTCGAACCTACAACATCGCTGATGGCCAATGACCAATTCCCCTGCTGGACATGATATTATATAAATTGTTGTTGATGAATCCATCGGGTCCACAACATATATCACAATCATCACTTTCAATGCAACAACTCCTTAAACACTTGTGATACGGCAGATGCGATATAGTATTAAGCCATATTGCAATGTTACAGTGGGTCCACATACTTTATCACAATCAACGCTTTCGGGGGTGACTGCCCTTTGTATATTGCGATTACCACGGATGCAATGTATCAATAGGGCATTTGATAATGTTGCAGTGGGTCCGCAATCACATATTTTGATGTGGCAAGGCTTAGAGCCGAAATACAACGATACATATGAAATACACTGAAAACCAGCTTTAATACACTTAGCCGAACTTCCATGGTTTATACACCCAGACATATATATCATCAGGTCCGCACATGTATATCGCAGTTTGATAGTATATATTGCTCCGATATATATATATATATACACACACTCCACCTCCGATATTATATATTTCTCCACTCCTTTAACTATGTTTATTATATACTACTCTGTTGTTTCTCTATTTCCCCTGCTCTTTGTACTCTTCCACATATATATGTATTCCATTCTTCTCTATGCTCCTCTGATAGTTCTTCTTTGGCATATATTACCCCTGATACTCCTGATATGACTCCTCCTATAGCTCTGATAGCTCTGTTTATGCTCTTTCAATAGCTCGGCTTTGATATTATGTAATACTCCTCTTTTGATGAATTCCTCCGCCTCCCATAGTCTCTCCAATGGCTTGACTACCTTGGCTTTTCTCCTCATGGCTTCTTGCTTCCTAGAATATTGCCATATTGACATCAATGACAATCTATATCAACAAAAGGAGCTCACACATAGAGAGTAGAATTCAAATTTATATGGATGAGTAAATTAATCTTTTATATGAATGTTGGTTTAAACTAGTATTTGATGTGATTTTTAACATATATGGAAATCATATTTATGTTCTTTTCTAGAATACGTAATTGACATGGTGTTTTCATTGCGACAACGCACTCCAAAATTTAGCTCTTATGAGAGGAAGTGTCACTTTTGGTTGTCAAGTGTCATTTTAGGTCTTTACACATGTTTCAAGGGTCCATGTCCCTTCCTAAGTGTTCTTGTATCACTAGGAGTAACTATAGCACATTTTTGTGTCATAATGCACTTTCTAGTTACAAAACAAAATTTATGTGTCGCAATTGCTCATGCTCTGCTTGTTGCACTTCTATATTGTTTGTGAACTCATGCTTTGATTTATATTTCTTAGTATTGGATCTTTTTTGAGTTATATTAAATAGGTTATATGAGTAACACTCGATCACACCCCTAACTCATTATGTTTTTCCATGTTTCGCTCTCCCATACTTAGTCTTTTTTCAGACCTTGCAAATTCTCATCTAGGCTAGGAAGAGCACACTACACACTTCTAGAGCCTAGAAAATATCCTTCTTGTAAGCTATAAATCCACCTTGCACCATGGTAATCCTCCCCTTTCTCTCTTGCACACTACACAATTCTAGTGAGCAAGACCCCTCTCCTTATTGCTTACTCTTCCTTCCTATGCTAGCTCCTCCCCTAGTCACCTAGTGTTGCACACTGTGCACTTCTAGTGGGTATTGATTCCCCTATTTGTGCCTTATAGCAATGCCTTGCACCCTCCTTGTGGCCCTGGCGTTCCTCCCTAATGCATGGTGCAGTCCTATGGAACAGTCCCTGCAACATTGCCTCTTGGAATTGTGCTATGCACTCACCTTACTTCCTCCTCTTCTAGCGTTTTTCATGGCATAGCCATAGTGAGTAATCCCTTCCTTCCTATCTCCTATAATTTCTCTATACACCCATAACAGTCCCTTTCTCCTCCATGCACACTATTGATCCACATATGATACATTGCATGAATCATCATAGAGTAGGATATTTCTAGACTGATGTTTTCTTTCCATGAGTGATCCTACTTGTAGGTGTTCTTAGTAAGCATGGAAAAAGATGTCCGAGGAGAATATCAAGAGAATTTGTCCAAGGAGGAATTTTAAAGACAAAGGCACAAAGAGAACTTGTTGCAACAATTGAAAGAATGTTGCATTGTGACAATCAAAGTGACCCATGAAGGTTTCATAGTCTCTTTAGATCATTTGAAGGGTAGAGGGAAACTACAATGTAAGGTTTGTTACAAGTATTGAAGAGATAATGGTAGTGTCCTCACTTCTCAAAGGACACCATGTTACAAGTCATCGGGGTCCAATTCATCAATGTCAATGACTTGTCTTGTTGTTGTCACATGATGATGTATTTTGGAAAGTATTGTAAATGTAAATATGTGGAAGTGAAAAAGTCAAATATGGACAGAATTAAAGAGTCACTTTGGGAAAGACCAAAATTCTTGTATAATTACAAAGGTCATATTAGAATACCAAGATTCATGAGGATGTGAAAGGTCATTCCTCTTGTTATAAAAGAAGCCTAATTACTCAAGAAAAGTACTTTTCACCTTGGCTTCTCAAAATAGGCATTAGATATAAGATTGTTCTTTTGGGAAGAAATTAGTGGCTTAATGCTCCATTATTGGAGCTAGTGGTGTTCCATTGTAACCATGTATCTTGGAACTTTCGCTTAAGAACAGAAGCTCATTGAGCCAACACACTTTCATGCATATGTCGTAAATGTTGTAAGAATATTCTTTAAATGTTTTCAATATGTCTTTATGCTCTCATGTACGAAAGAAATTTAACTACTTTATTGGATTTGGTGCTCATATTGTTGGATACGTTTTGTATTTGATTTTATAATGATTGTTATATCTATGTGAACTATTTCACTAGATGGTTGACGACTCTTTCTGTGTATTTATTAGGATATTACTATTAATTTTCTTTTAAAGATTCACTTTCTCTTCCTTTCTGGTGAAAGAAACTCAATACATTTTTCAATTGAACATTTCACAAGGCTTACTTTCTTATTCGAAAGTACATACGCATTGTTCTCTTATGCTAACTTTTACATCTAAGGAAAATATTTAAGATTATGGCAGTTGGGCCATATTCCGGATGGGGATCCTACACCAAATAATGTGAGGTATAATTGGGAGTCCATATTGGGGAGATCCCTTATATGTTGTTATTTCTAGCATCGTTAACATTTTGGCACTAGGAGGAGGGTAACCCTTTTATGGTTGACAAGTCACCACAATCTAATAAAGAACCTTCCATGCAAGGAAGTAATAGTCTGAGTTCAACTCCAACTCACACTCTTAAGAGACGAGAGTCCTCCCATCTAAGTCTAGAACACGCTTTTGAAGTTACTTACGATCAAATATGGACAATCTGTCCTATTACGTGTCAGTTTGCAAGAGCTCTTAGATTGCTTCCAGTCATTGTTATCCTTCTGCATAAACCAATAAAGAATGAAACAACTCGTCATGGTGTATTGGTTTCTTTAGTGGAAGATTTGGTTATTTCAACCCTTGAAGAGTAATTTGATCCTATTGAAATGATACATCAACAAGGGGATCTTCCACCTACTGAGGAAAATCTAGATGGAGATAGGGGCGATTTTTCATTTCTGATAAAGAACAACCAAGAGAAGAAGAACATCCTAGTTACAATGAATATTTGAACGATGAAGGAGAAGGCTCTTCAGAATTAGAGAGTGAGAAGGAGGAAGAAGAAGAAGACATGGTTGATGGACAATTGGATTAGATGGCTCAAGGGTCGCTTGCTCTTCCAGGAAATCTCACTGTATGCCTAAGCACTTGAGAGTTTGATCTTGTTAAGAAGATGAAAGTTGAGGACCACATTTATGACTTCTATGGGAATTCTACCATTCGCGTGTCAATTGTTTTCTCAACGGTCTGCCAAAAGGTCGAATACATTGCCTGGTTAGATATTTTTTCCATTTTGCATGACAGTTAGCAGAGAAATGCTCGAGGAGGCCTAACTTGGTCATTTTTCAGTCTTTTTGAGCCCAAGAAGAACATGTGTAGGGGTTTTTGGGTGTTCTGATCACAATGGAAACATTATTTTTTTTTATTTGAGCATTTTAGGTTGGAAAATTTGCAAAGCCAAGTCCTTTTGTGTTGTAGATAGAGACTATTTTGAGGCCATTTAGAGACTTTTTTGGGCACAGAGAGAGCCTAGACAGGTGTTTTCAAGCCTTTCGGATGCATCTTCAACCGTTGTTTCAATTTTTAGTCTATTCTCAGCATGATTGTGGGAAAACACCATTTCAACACTTCATTATGAATAAAAAGGATTTGTGCTTTTTGATCTCAGATTGAGTACAAGGACCTATTACCACGTTCAGTGAGAGTGTCCTTTTTCTTTTGGTGCCATCATTTATTTGTAAAAGGGATTCAACTTGTGAGTGAGAATTCTCTAAAGGAGAATGTTTCTTTGAAGGAGATACAAGTGCCCCTCTAGAAAGAGGTTTACTCTATGAGTCAAATATTGTAATGCATTGTTTTTGTTGTTGAGATCAATAAAGTGGCCTAGCTATTGAAGTAGGACCTGAGGTGGTAGTCGATGATGGGGGAACTCCGTTATCATATGGTTTTTCTCTTCTTAATTTTCATCATGTTGAGTTTCACAAGATTTTGTTTCATCTTTAACTTCATTTAAGACTTAACTATTCTAAGTGACCATTTGAAGACCCAAAATTTATCAAAACTTGCGAAGTGTCATAGGAAGATCAATTTTCATCAGATGACAAGCATGGGTGAAATTTTGAAACAAGCAAGGCCCCTAGAATTGGAGGAAATAAATTATTCTCTCCATGTGGAGAACACAGAACTAATAATATTGCTGGAAGTACTCCAGGATGAAAATAAGAAGTTGCACTTGATGTTGTAGAATGTAAATGAAGAGAAAACGGGGGAATGTGGAGCTACCAAAGCTTCTCCCACGACTCAAAAAATTTGTGGTCATGGAATGACTAATTTTTGTACCCTTTGTCAATTGAGGAACATTGATTATATGTTAAATCAAAAGAGTGGCTTTCTTGAATCTTCATCTACCACTTCATCTACAAAGGAGAAGAAGGAGGAGATGGCTAAGATTTAGGAAGAGGATCAAGAGTCGCAAGCAGAAAAGGAGGTAAAAGATAATTCATGTTCAATTCATTCCCTTAGACAATGATAATGCTTCTTTTGCATCATTTGAGAAACAAACAAAAGGTATTGGTATGGAATTGTTGACCAAAATGGGGTACAATGGTAAGGTCCTTGGAATCCATAGTCATGGAATTATTAATACTATTGAGGTGAGACCACAACCTAGGCATGAAGGTTTGGGCTATGTTCAAGAAGAAGTTGGAGAATGATCCAAAATTGCAAATTCAAAGAATTATTCAAGTGTGAAATTCGTGAAGAAAGAACTCTTGTAAGTTGAAGGAGTACCATATCATGATGATGACGTTGATGGAAAAATATCTCCAAAGAGAGATAAGTGCTTCAAAGGAAGAACTAAGCCAATTTGTCCTCACTAGACTCCTAATCCAAAGAATGATCATAAAAGGTATAAACGCCTTGATTATTCAAACTTAGCCTTTTATGACTATATGCAACATGATGATTTGTATAGAATGTCATGGAATGTGTTTCCTTGGACGTTTTGTTGAGCACCTAACCATTGTGTAGCCATGTGCCAAAAAAGAAAAGCATTAGTCAAGAAAATGAATATGTCCAGTGAGACGAGGAATGCAAATCATCTTCCAAGTTAAAAGACATTCTTTCCAAGAAATGCTTACAAAATATTTTGTATTCATTGCAATATAAGTGGGCTCTGGATCGAGAAATGTTGGAAGCTGCATGAACATCTTCATCCAAAGAAGGAAAAGAAGCTTATGAAATCACTTGATGAAAGTAGACAAGTTGTACTCATCTTTGAAGTAGCTTTAGAAGAAAGAAAAATGCAGAAAGAAAACTCCCTAACCTAGTTGTGTAAGAAATGGTTGGAATATTTGTCTAGTTAAATACTACATTTCTTTTTTATTCCATATGTTTCATGTCCCCATAATTGGAAATTTTGTAAACTTGATATTATGAATAAATCACTTATATGCAACCATGTTTTCTTTTGGCTTGTTGGTGAGTCCATTTGTATGAAAATTTCAGAATCAAATTTATTACATATCATAAAAAAATGCAATTCATTGGTAGATCTGGTAATAAATATCCTAAACTTTAGAATGAAGAAGTTGCACCTAGATTGCAGTACTAGCTGTAATAGACGGACATCAAATGTAGTCTGTGTAATATAAAAGGTTGTAAGAGACAGACATCAAACGTTGTCCGTGTAATAAAAAAGGTTCCATTCACAAGTAGCTTACAATCGTTTCCACCACCCTTCTGGCTCAAGACCAGATGTAATTTCTGTAATTCTAAATTAATATATAAGATTATGTAACTCTAGATTGATAACAAAGTTTTTATTGTTACTGCGAGAGAATGGCTACATTTTAATAGCTTAATGCTATTAATATTAAGTTTCCACTTCTCTTTTTTTAAATCGGCCATTTTTATAGTAAAATATATATAAAAATAATAAAAATTTGGATTAAATATTATTGAACTTTCAAATTAGTGTAGAATAAATCTATATTTATATTTATAGATTTAAATTTTAAAACGGTATAGTAAAAGTGTCAAAGTATTTTGATTTAGTTAATAATTTTTTGAGCAAAATTTCATGGTTTACATATTATTTTGTAACATGTAATTAATTTAGCTACTATAAATTCACACTTATCAAATTTAATCAAAAACATTTATTTTTTTATTTAAATTTAGAATTTCATTATTTACATAATACTTAGTAACAAAGCAATAGCTAATAATTGTTTCGAACTGCTCAGATAAATTAACACTCATATAATTTAATAAACAATTAATATTTTATTTTTATTAAATCAAATCAAATCTAAATTAAGGTACTTTCTTTTATAGAAAAAGACTCCTTAAAGATCTCTTTGGAGCGTAAAGTTAAAAGGTCATTTTATGAGGCTTAAGAAACATGCAATAGCTCTAAATCTTGTATTGCAATCAGACCTGTCCTTTTATCTGCCCATACTGATCGAACATGTCTGGTTTTACTTTAGTCACGTTTAGAAACAATAGCATTTAGTGAACAAACAAACCTAAGGGTAAAAGGTAAATAGTCTCATTATTTATGGGGTATTCTTTGTCAAAGACGAAAGATCATTCTTCCAATATAATGTGAAGCAACTACGTTGTAATCTTTATTTTCTGAAAAAAAGACTGAAAAGAGATGAGAACGCACAATACGTTAAAGTTCTCAGCACTTGTATGAATTCTGATCATTCTGTGTTTTCACGTCAGAAATCTGCAATACCACATCAGAAATTTGCAATAAACTTAATATGAGAGAAATCTTTTTCTATTATAATCGACACTCACATCCATCATAACAATGAAGAGCATATGTCTATCTCTTTATAAATTTGTCTCGGCTCTTTCGGGCTTCTAGACACCTCTGTTACATGTACATATTTTATTAAGAAACTCATGTATCTTAGGAAATTTTTGGATTTCATTTCCATAAATGATCTTTGAAATCTTTTATTTTGATGCAAGGTCAACCCTGCAAAACCCAGAATCAGAGAAATCATGGCCTATTCATGGCCTCTTATTCTTCATACTCACTCCTTCTTTGATCTTTAATGCCTTTGAGGCTTCATAATTTATAAAACTTAGCATGATCTAAAAATCCTAAAATCACTCAACTAAAATCTCTAAAACTCTACATGCAATGCATACATATGGCAAAAAGCATCTTGAGGCTTTATTCCATCTTTTTCCCTGTTCTAAAATAGAAAAGCTTCCTTATCACTTAATGGTCCACATCCATTCCTTTTATGCCTAAAAGCTCTCCCCCTAGTTTTATTTATTTATTTTGAGAATATCTAATTAAATCACACTTAAAAGCCTAGATATTAAACTGACTTGGAACTTAGGAAACTAATTCCACAAATGCATGAGCCCCTATGTCTACTATTTACAATAATTTCCCTTGGGCTGAATGCTCCTGCATCAGACTCCCAAGGTAGAAAATATTCATGATCTCCTTATCATGTGTCTTCTGGCCTTGGTTTTCCTGGATCCCACACTTTGTTCTGCAAGTTATCATTTGCTGTTGCTTGCTGCTTTTCCCCAGGTCTCCATATTTTATGTTGCATCGCTCTACTAGCTGTGCTCTTGCAATCTTCTGTTGTCTTTCTTTTGTTGCTTCTCCTTTGTTTCACTGCTACTGGTCTCTTCCGGGATTCCTTCATCATCATCCGCCCCATTAGTTCAATTTCTTTGTCTAACAAATTTTCTCCAGCACCTTCAATAAAACCTGTACTCACAAAACAATTGTTAGAATAAAAAATATAAGGCTTCAGTGCCTTGTACTCCTTTGCCAGCATTTCAATACACTGTCTTGAATCCTCCTCCACTATTAAAACATCAGTATGTTGATCCAAACTTTCCAAAGAATCCTCTGAAGAATTCTCAAGACTGTCAACCAGTCTTCCTCTCATATCATCTGCTTCCATGATGTTCTTTCCCTCTTGTTCACTGCACTGAACTTTTTCTTCTGTAATCTCCCTGTCATATTGTGGATTCTCCAACAAATATTCTAACAATGCAATTTCTCTGTAGCATCGCTGAAGCATATCATCATCACCTGCATTCATACATAAACTTTGAGTTTGCACAAAATGTTCAACAGTATCAGCTGTTACTTCCCTTATCTCTGCTTTAGACTGATTCTCTTCTTCAACATCCACAAAAACTTCCTCTTATACTGTAACATTTTCACAAGATGGCACATCCTCCTCAACATTTGTAATCACATCAAAATTGTCAACTATACAAACACAAGAGTTCACATTATCCAGCTGATCTGGATCTACCCAATAACTCAAGAAATCATCAATGATCTCCTCCTCTGTTTCATCAATGGAAACCTCCTCCGCACCTGCAAACACACAAAACTCATCAGTTTTAAAACTGCAAGACTTTTTAGTCTTGACTGTTTTCTTCAGCACTTCCCTTTGATCTAATCTGCATGCGGCATCTTCAAATTCCATCCCTGGCACAAGAACTCTAAGTCCCTTTTTCAACAAGGAAATCATAATTTTCCTCAACCTCCTCTGCAATTGTCACCAAATCACTCTCTTTCCCTTCAGTGGAAAGAGCCATTTTCCTTTCTGATTTTCCTGCTCTTGTAGCCATTCTTCCAGTACCTACAACTGTGCCTTTATTTCTGCAATCTTTCTTTCTTGAACTCCTGCAGTCATCTCATCTCTGTGGCATTTCTCTGAACCTCTTTCTCCTCTAGAAAAACTCCTTCTGCCTCTGATAGGCTGCTTCCTCATGAGTTTCTCACTCACCATGAGTTGTACTAGCCTCTACAACAACAATCTCTCTTGCTGCAACTTACCTCACCAAGCTCTCCTCACTCAGTCTTTTAGTAAGTACTGGTTCACTGCCTCTGGAACCTCTTGAGCACTCCTATGCTCTCTCTAGGCTATCTCTTCAACTCACCTTCTTCTTCAGGACACTACACTTGTCCTCCTTATCCAGCCTTCAGCTGAATGCTAGGTTCACTGCCATCATCTTCTCTGCAACCATAAACTTAAATCATAAATTTCAGATAAAAAAATCATCTCACCTTTAAGATCTTGCATGATCTTGTCTTCTCTGCAATCCTCTTCACTGCAATTGTGTATGCTGCATATGATTTAAAATCGGATCTTCCTTTCCATCATTCATCACACTTCAGTTCTAAAAAAAAAACATCTTCAACAAAAATTCCGGCTCTGATACCACTTGATGCAAGGATGACCCGCATAAACCACGATCTTCAAACGCTGTACATATAAGAATGCAATCCAATTATTAACCAAATCAAAAACTCAATGTCCGGCAAATTTCACACATCCATATGTTCTACGAACTCCATTCGATTCACAATCTTTCACCCAATAATTACTATTCCTTATCTCCATTTAATAGGATTTTAAAAATTATAAAACTAACTGAAGATCACACCAACCATTTGCACACAAAAATATGAGAATAATTAATTTAGAACTAAAATATTTACAAGATAAATCATTCTTGATGCAAGGTCAACCCTGCAAAACCCAAAATCAGAGAAATCATGGCCTATTCATGGCTTCTTATTCTTCATACTCACTCCTTCTCTGATCTTTAATGCCTTTGAGGCTTCATAATTTATAAAACTTAGCATGATCTAAAAATCCTAAAATCACTCAACTAAAATCTCTAAAACTCTACATGCAATGCATACATATGGCAAAAAGCATCTTGAGGCTTTATTCCATCTTTTTCCCTGTTCTAAAATAGAAAAGCTTCCTTATCACTTAATGATCCACATCCATTCCTTTTATGCCTAAAATCTCTCCCTAATTCCTATTTTCTCATTTATTTATTTTGAGAATATCTAATTAAATCACACTTAAAAGCCTAGATATTAAACTCACTTGGAACTTAGGAAACTAATTCCACAAATGCATGACCCCCTATGTCTACTATTTACAATAATTTCCCTTGGGTTGAATGCTCCTGCATCAGGAAGTAGGTTTTCACCCACCTCGCCCTTGATTGATTCTCACTATTATGACGCTGGGGGAACTTATATGTATCATCGGAAATGTATTTCGTATATGTTGATTGATAAGATGGATGAGAGATTGTATATGTAAAAATAATATTCATTAGGCCTAATATAAAGCTTCTTCATGGGACTAGCTCTCCCCTTTAAAAAAAAACTAAAAAAAACATATTTATATATTATATTTACACATTATACTGAACTATAAAATACACTTCTCAACACAATCAAACATTCACTCATATAAAACCAAGATTTTTACTAAATTACTTTACCAAAGTTCATGCCCAATGTCGACGTACACTTCGCATGGATCTTTCAAATCACTGATAAAAATATGAGTACCTAATTTTCATATTTAAAAGCTATATTTCATTTAATGTATTAAAAATTCAAATAGTTCCTAAAAGACATGGTTTTTCTTAACTCCTTTAATGAAAGCCCATAGAATTTAATGTTGATATTGGAATCTAAACATTCACGGCTCTTTGTGAGTCACTATAAAAATGTGATTAAATAATTTTCATATTTAAAATCTATATTTCATTTAATGTAGTAAAAATTCAAACAGTTCCTAAAGGACATGGTTTTTTCTTAACTCCTTTAATGAAAGCCCGTAGAATTTAATGTTGAGATTGAAATCTAAACATTCACGGCTTAAACTCCTGGATGCAAGTCCTTGTCCAATGCCTTTTGTAATGACTTAAAATATATTGACATGAATCTTCTCAATCACATTAAAAATGTTGGTAGAAGCTTTTATATTTTCAAATTATTTGGTACTGAAGTTGACATCAAATAATAATGACGTACTAGGGTTTTCACGTAACCCATTCATGCTCACATATGCTCAATCTTAGTCAAATACAACAATAATTCAAAATCATGGTTTTTGCGTAGTTTTGTTCACGGAATTATTTGTCTTGTTGCCCTTAGACACATTCTAGAGTTAGTATAGAATGTAGGTTAGTGTTGGTAAACGACTCTAAATTAGATTTAGGTTTAATTAATAATAATAATAATAATAATAAATATTAATTTTGTTTTTATTATATTATATTTTATTTTTATTAATAAATTATAATTTTTTTTAATATTTATAATAACCTATCACATAAAGTAAAATTTAATAAAATAATTTATATTTATATTTTATAATATTTAGAAATATAATAATTAATAAATATATAATATACTTAATAAATTTAATTAATAAATGCTTAAACAAAAAATAAAATAGTTTTAAATATAGAAATGTGAAATTATATATATTATAATTATTTTAAAAAATGTATAGTTAAAAAATAAAATATTTTAAATATGAAAATGTGATATATATATATATATATATATATATATATATATATATATATTATATATATATATATAATTGTTATAAAGTCAATTGTTTGTTGAGATAAACAATATAAAGGAGTGAAAATTTCTAAAGATGCTGAAAGAGAGTGTTTGGATTTGAATTTAAAGAACCAGAGAGATAAGATGAAACAAAAAAGAGATAGTAGTTAACAAGAGAGATAAGATGAAACAAAAAAGAGATAGTGGTTAACGAGAGAGATAAGATGAAACAAAAAAGTGATAGTCTTTGAATGGAGGCAAGAAAAGAATAAAATTATAATGACATAAAAAATGGACAAATTGAAAGGAGCTACTAAAATTGGGAACGTCAAATGGAGGGTAAAGAATTAAGTAAAAATTAAAACTCTAAAAAGAGGCAAAAAAATGAAAGGAATTAAAAGGGGAAATTTGGAGTGAAGAAGGAGAGAAGGGGGTGGAAAGGAGGAAAGAACGTTGATGGATTGTGGCCGGTGAGGGAAGATAAAACTACCAAAAAGAAATAACATAAATCAAGATATATTTGAACATATATATTAAGATAATGATTTATATTTCTAACCATTAGAACTTCAGATTTAAATTTAATTAATAATCATACAAAAATATGATATTTACAATAAACTTTATTTTGAATTATTTTATGTACATTTATCATCAATATTATGCATATTATATTAAAAACTTAAAATATAAAAATATTTCATGTATAGGTAACTATATATGTATCATAAACATTTTAATAAAATTAAACATAAAAAATATTTTTATGTATAAGTGTATGAAATTTATATAAATATTAGTATTATTATTAAGAAAAAGTATAAATTTATCTTAACTTCTGATTTACCAAATGTTAAGAAGAATCAAATCTTTGTATATGTAAATTTTTATTATATTTTGCACTTAAAAATAAATTTATCCACATTTAATAAATCTAAAATTAAAATAAATCAATATTAATATATTCTATAAGAACAATGATATAAAACCCTATTTGATATCAATTTTCATATACTTTTATCCATAATTTATTTAACATGTTAATTAAAAACAAATATCCATAAATGAAACCACTTTTTTTTTCTTCGCGTCCCATACTAATCTTACCATGAGTTCACATCTAAACCTTAACTTTTAATTTTTGCAAAGGACATTCACATTTATATCAAAGCGTAGTTTAAATAATATATAAATATTTTTATGTTTTTAATTATTATATATATATATATATTTTAAATTAGTTTTGTTTAGGCATTTAGAATATTTATTAAAATTATAGGTTTTAATGGTTGAAATTATATAATTCAAATGCTTTAAAGATTTTTTAAGGTGTTTAATTGATTTATACATTGAAAAATGCAATTTACGTAATAAAAAATTGTTATTTCAATAATAATAATCTACGACAATCCATTCATTTGTCTCAAGTTTTATAATATTTCTATAATGTCAGCATGGACATGGGAGCCATGACTAGCTGAGACATTGCCAACATAGGAAAATGAGCCATGATCGAAAGATATAATGTATTTTTAAGTTTAATGCTTATGATTGTCGACTAAAGAAGAGGATGACCTTTTGGGTCCCAATGTATAATGAATTTTGTTTGCTGGGAAAGCCACAAAACCAACATGAACTTAAGTGTTGAACTTAATGAGATAGCAGTTTGAGACATGGTTAAGCCACTTACTCATAGTCAAATTTTTGAGATGTGATTGGAGGTGATGGAGGAGAAGACGATGCTCGTTTCCCTAGCACATTGAGGAGTCATGCTTGCAACCTCTCAAACACATAGTGCGATGTTGGGAAAAAAATATGAAGGCATAACTAAAAATAATTATGGGCTCTAGTTGGTTGGTTGGTTAGCTTGCGCTGTGTGGGGTCGTGGATTCACGGATTGGTCTCCTTGTTCTGAAGATTTCTCATCGACTGGACTTTTATCTCTTTTGAGTGTGTTGCTAACCACTGGAGCATATGGGATTTATTGGGCATTGCAAGTAGAAGACAGAGTCCTGCCTAAGCTACTATGCAAAGTATTATACAAGAGTTAAGCCCTTATGAATTTTGGGTGATTTTGTTTTATGAATTGTGTGTGAGGCACTAAACCGTATTGTCTAATCCTATGTGGTCAGTGGGAGCCTTATTGGATGAATGAATCCTTGTTGTACTTTTTGTAAGCTAATAAGCCACATGGGGAGGGAAATCTATGTCATTCTAGTTGTAATAGCCCTAGTCAAAAATCCATGTAATAAAGTTTAAAAATGTAATATAATAACCATGGTCATGGGACATGTATTCCAAGTTAAATGTTGGGAAAAAACATATCCATGGGGATCCCTTGTGATTAATTAATGGCTCTCAAAATTGGCAAAGGAAATAACAAAGGCTTTGGAAAGGAAAAACGAAATTAATTGGCATTTTATTTATGAAAATAAGGGAAAATAGGAGAAAAGGGAGGTGAAAGGTCATAGGTTGCATGTGAGGAGGAAAATGAAAGAAAATAACGTAAAATGAAGAAAATAAAAGCCTCATTAATAAAAAGGCTTATGAGGATTAGTTTATAGCTTAATGTTAGTTCAGTTTTGGAGGTCTCACTTTTTACTTTGTCTCTCATACTCTTGGACACTTAGAGTTTTCTTAGAGCACTCTTGGAGGAGTGTGGCATACTTTGGATTTGAAGCAAGAAAGAAAAATAAGAGCAGGAAAGCCCAAGAGGACATTGGGATCAGCGACTACAATGAGTTTTTCTTGCAGGTAGCAAGTTGCATGTATGATTTCCGTGCTAGTTTTGGCATGCATGGCACATGCATGTGGTTTCTTAGTTATGATCTGTCTTTGGTATGGATGATTTCTTGGAGTGATGATGGATTTTCCTAGCCTCACCATTTCCTGGATAGCCATGGTGTTGAAGGTGTCTTTCCTTTTTTTTCTGGTTGGTTCTAATGTTCCTTAAGGTTGTGGGTTGAGTTACTATTTCTTGAAAGCCTTGGTTGGACAAATTCTCTGGAATCCCTGTAATAGGTTGGGTTGAGTTATCAGTCTTGGAAGCCTTGGTTGGAAAAAATCTCTGGAAGCCCTTGGTGGGTTGAGTTACTAGTCCTCGAAGCCTTGGTTGGAAACTGTCTTGGAATCTTGGCATTAGTTGTGGGTTGAGTTACTAGTGCTGGAATCCCTAGTTGGAACAAATGCTCTAGATCTCTCAATAACTTGGGTAGAGACTAGTCTGGTGATGGTTAGTGATGCTCGACCGTGAGGTGGAATCACTGGTTGAGGGTTGGGGTGCTTTGGCCTCTGGAAACCCTAGATTGGTTTTGTTTGATTTGTGCCATGAGATCTCACATTCATACTTGGAATATGGCACAACGGTGATTGATTAAAAGAGATATTTGGTTAAGCCCAACATGTGGTCAAGGGTGTTGACGATGTTGGACCCACCAACATGTAAGGGGATATCCCTATTAAGAACTCCCAACTAGACCTCAAATCATTTGGAGTAGGAGTGCCACCAGTGGGTAGTATAGTAGTGCCTTGACTATGGTAGTATGCAGAGGTAAGTATGATAACTTTCTTAGAAGCAAGTGTGTGACCTTGCAGCGAGTCAAGTGAGATCCATGGGGTTCTACGACACAGAGGGGGAAGGAAAGTGTGTCCCTTAGAATGTTGTAATAGTATGCATCTTGAAAGGAACACATGAGTGGAATGACATCACAGGCTGAAAGTGGAATAGTCCACAATCCAAAGTGACAAGTTAACACAAAACACGTCTTCAACAAGATTTGTACAATAGTATACAAAATATTTCATACACAAATGCATAATTTAAATAATATACATTGCTAAATTAACCAAAATAGTTGAACAACAATCACAGCATATGCATGAAAACGAGTTGGATCAGTTATATATTATTAAGTGAAAATTCCATCCATACATACACCATTGACAGCCACTAGCCCCAATAGTGGAACATTACAGTCAACACCACCATCCCCTCCAAAGAGATGTACTAGCTCTATGCTATGGAGAAGCTAGGGCTCATCAAAATACTCTCCAAGCCTTCTTTGAGAAATGCCTAGCCAAAATCTTGGCTCCCAAAAACCTGTTCTATGAGTTATGAGGTTCATATTTATAACAAAGGGTGGGGTGGCCTTTGACATTCCCCTTTGTGACTCTTTGTCTACCCTCATGGCTCTTTACATTACATAGTGACTATTCACATTCCACTAATGACATTTGGAATTTCACTTACAACATATTTACAATAATATACAATTTCCGTATATACCCATGTGGGACAAAATAGGCTAGAGATAGCCTAATAAGACAAAACACTATGACTTTGGAGTGTGGGAAAGGGCCAACTCAAGAACCTCCACTTGATGCTACTTTCCCATGTACTGATGCCAAGCTTGGTACTGTGCTGTGATGTCGGGATGTTGTCTTGCTGAAAGCGGACTCTTGCCTCCATGGCATCCAGGCATGTGGTCTTGGAACCTATGTTTGTCTCATCTTGAAGCATTTGTCATGTTGTCCTAGGTGTGGTTGGACCACCAATGTACTTCTACACGTTGTCTGTGCTCTGTTGCAAGTCATCGCTAATGGCCTTGCGCATCACCTTCTCCATGTACATGTCACCCTCCTACTAGACCTGGCTCTTGTGCTTAGCTTTGGTGAGGGAAACTGCATTTGTTCACTCTCTTCTTTAGTTGTTGGTTGTTTCAGCTCATAAACCTGTATTAGTGTTGTTGCTCTGTCATTGCACCTTTCCTTTTTTCTTCTTCCTGTTTATGCTTCTCAGCTCCTGTTTTTCCTTCGAATCTCATTCTGCTTGCTACAATGTGATTACTTCTTCCCACAATATCTGCTATTTTCTCTTCCTCTACTTTTTTTTCTTTGTCCTGTGCTTCCTTTTTCCTCTTCTGTCAAATATTCATGCATGAAGATTGAATGCGTTTCTGCTCTGTAGCTTTGTCCTCCCTCTATTATGTCAGATATTTCCTCTTTCACTGATCATGTATTGGGTTGCTGCTTTCTTCAATTGTTGCTAGTTTTACTTTCGTGATAGTATTGATCCCTTTTTTGTAAACAGTTGAGCATCTACATATACTGGCGAGTAAACTGGTGCTTCCTCAATTGCTTCCCCGATACTATTTTCAGTGCTCGCCCTTGAAGCAACTCTCTTTGGTGCCATGGTACAATGACTGCTGGAGAGAAGCACTTCACGAGTGTGGTATCTATGGGACAGTGTTGGGTTGTGTTATATTCTTTCCACATAGTTAATAGGGGGTTTGAGGGGTACCCGTAACCCCACTTTATGGGGTTCGGAGCAGTGCCCCGGAAAATTTTGGTTTTGGACCCTATGTTAGGTTGGGCGGACCCACCTATGGTTTTGTGCATGATTTTCGCCCATCTTTTTTGGACACGATGGTTTTCAATCCATGGTATTGGATGCTTTGGCATGTATACATATGTATTGTAACATTGGAAGGAACATAATGAAAAATCAAGCTGGTAGTCCCGGTTTTGGTATCTAGTGGGAAATCTCTGTGTATGTGTTTTATGTGTTATGCTCTCGCATTTTTATTTTTTCCTGTGATTTAGAATTCGTATGCAGGTAATTTCTGTACGGGGTTAAAAACTACATTGGGTATCAGAGTTGTTTTGGCTTCAAGGGGACGCTTTGTTGTAGGGGTTTTGTCAGGCCTGTGGTAGACCCTTTCAGTGGGAGAATTGTGAGATCGATTTTGGTGGTGAAAGAAGATAGCAGAGCAGAAAAGATAGAGATTGGAGAAGTTCAATGGTAGAATTTTGAGTTGTGGAAACTCAATATGGAGGATCTGTGGTGGATAAAGATCAGTGGATCGCGGTAGATCCGGGTACTAAACCAACAGGAGTGACCGATGAAGAATGGAAGAACTTGGATCGGAAGGCAAAGAGCACAATATGATTGTGTGTCTCAGATTCAGTATTGTTGAATGTATCAGGGGAAGCTACGGCGAAGGCTTTGTAGGACGAGTTAGGGACTTTGTACCAATCTAAGCCTCTGGTGAATAAATTGTTCCTGCGAAAAAAGCTGTATAACCTGAGGATGAAAGATGGAGACTCAGTGACAGAGCATGTGAATGCGTTTAATACTGTGGTAAGTCAGTTACCATTTGTTGATATTAAAATTTCAGATGAAGATAAGTGCATTAGTTTTTTGTGTTCTCTACCGGATTCGTGGGATAGTATGGTTATTGTAATAGGTAGCAATGCAAATGCTTTGCAGTTTGATGAAATAGTCTCAGCCTTGCTGACAAATGAGATGAGACAGAAAAATATGGACAACCAAAATGGTAATGCCTTGTCTGTACGAGGACGGTCCCATAACAGAAACAAAAATAAGTCATCGAGTGGGAGATCTAAATCTAGAGGGAGATCTAAATCTCCAGGAAAACCTACAAAGGTGGTGTGCTGGAAATGCGGAAAGGAAGGGCACTTCAGAAGGGATTGTAAATCTAAACCTCCTGATAAAGGAAAGGGATCTGATGATGCTCCTTCTGCAGAGGCGAAAACCACCTCAGATGAAGGTGGGGATGTGTATTGGCTTCTTCAAGTACACATGTAGATCATGAGGCATGGTTAATTGACTCAGGTGCATCCTTTCACTTCACTCCCCATAGAGAGTGGTTTTGCGTGTATGAGAAATACGATGGTGGTGATGTCTTCTTAGGAGATGATAGGAAGGCTAGAATCATTGGTCGTGGAAAATTAAAGTTGAAGTTGCAAGGTGGAAGGGTTAGAACCCTTCCGGGTGTTCTGCATATTCCTGCATTGGCCAGAAATCTGATTTCTGTAAAGCAAGTTGGATGATGCAGGTGTAAAGACAGTGTTCGAGAAGGATACCTGCAAGATGGTTCGAGGAGCACTGGTATTGATGCGGGGAGTTCGGATTGGAACTCTGTCAAGCTGCAAGGTAGCACTGTTGTTGAACGGGTGCAAATAGTTCTATGGTTCCTGAAAATGGAGTAGAAAAATCTAGTGGTCTTTGGAGAGAAGACCATGTTGTGGCATCAAAGGCTTGGACATATTGGAGAGAAGGGCCTTTGAATACTTCATGGTAAGGTATGGTAGAAGGTATGAGTAATAGCTCTCTGGATTTTGATTTTTGTGAAAATTGTGTATATGGGAAGCAGAATCGGGTGAGTTTCCCCTCTGGTGGTAAGAGGACGAAACAAATATTAGAGCTTGTGCACAGTGATGTGTTTGGACCTGTGAAAGTTTCATCACTGGGTAAGTCTGTGTACTATGTATCATTTATAGATGACTTCTCAAGGAATACATGGATATATTTCCTTAAGAAGAAATCTGAAGTCTTTGACAGGTTTAAAGAATTTAAGGCTCTGGTGGAAAATCAGACAGAGAAGAAGATAAAGGTACTGAGGACAGATAATGGTGGAGAATTCTGCAGCAAGGAATTTGAAGAATTTTGTAAGAAGTGTGGTATAGCACGACAGAAGACTACTCCATATAACCTCAACAAAATGGAGTCGCAGAAAGAATGAACAAGACGTTGATGGAAAGGGCAAGAAGCATGCTCAGTGGTGCCGGGTTAGGACAGGAATTCTGGGCAGAGACGGTGGATACTGCATGTTACTTGGTCAACAGGTCACCTTCATCAGCGTTGGAGGATAAGACTCCACAAGAAATATGGATTGGTAAGAAACCCTCTCTTTCACATCTAAGGGTATTTGGATGTGATGCATATGCACATGTTCCAGAGGAGAAACGAACCAAGTTGGATAGTAAATCTAAAAAGTGCATCTTTATTGGGTATAAGGATGGTTTAAAGGGTTATAAGCTTTGGAACCCAGTCACATGGAAGTTTGTGTACAGTCGAGATGTGGTATTCAGAGAGGTGAAAGATGTTATCAAACATGAAGTCCAACCAAAGGAACCTGTGAAGATAGAGTTTGAACTAAAGGAGGAAGAATCAGAATCTGTAGCAAAGGATGAATCAGAAGATGAATAGCCACAAAATTCGGCTGTGAGAAGATCAGTTGGAGAAAGAAGGCAGCCAGAAAGGTATAGTCCATCTACTTTCTGTTCAAATTTTGCTTTGTCTGTTACTGATGATGATCCTAGAACTGTGAAGGAAGCAGTGGATTCAGAGGATGGAAAACTCTGGAAAGAGGCCATGGTTGATGAAGTGGCATCTTTGCACAAAAATGAGGCTTGGGATCTGGTGGAGTTGCCGGCTGGAAGGAAACCCATTGGCAGCAAATGGGTGTTCAAGAAGAAGACAAATGCAGAAGGGAAGGTGGAGAAGTACAAAGCTCGGTTGGTAGCAAAAGGTTATTCCCAGGTGCCGGGAATTGATTTTGGTGATATTTTTTCTCCTGTTGCCAAGGTAACTTCTATTAGATTACTTTTATCTGTTTGTTGCTGCTTTTATTTTGAGGTAGAACAGATGGATGTGAAGACAACATTTCTTCACGGGGATCTGGAAGAGGATATCTACATGAAGCAACCTAAAAGCTTTGCAGTGAAGGGTAAGAAAGAACTGGTATGCAAGTTAAGGAAGTCTCTGTATGGGTTAAAACAGT
>APFE031022938.1:0-17240 GCA_000404065.3 Pinus taeda | reverse complement strand
TTGGCTTCACCAGAAGCAAAGCAGATCATTGTGTGTATTTTAAATTAATTGGTGACCGTGTTATTTATCTGGTCTTGTATGTGGATGATATGTTGTTGGTTGGAAATGACAAAGAAATTATCCATGATTTGAAGACCCAATTGTCCTCCAAATTATACATGAAAGATCTCAGTGCTGCAAACTATATTTTGGGCATGGAAATTAAAAGAGATCGGGAAAAGAGGAAGCTCTGGTTAAACCAGAAGAAGTATGAACACTGTGGAAAACCTGAACTCCTTTCATAAATCGCACCACAGTAATCTGCAATCCAAAACAGAAGAAGTATGTCGAGACAATATTGCAGAGGTTTAATATGCAGGATAGTAAACCGGTGAAGGTTCCTATTCCTGTAGGCATGAGGTTATCTGCTGAACAGTGTCCCAAGACACAATAAGAGGAAGAGGACGTGTCCCGTGTTCCATATGCAAGTGTAGTCGGTAGCTTGATGTATGCAATGATCTATACTAGATCAGACATTGCACATGCAGTGGGAGTATTGAGCAGGTTTATGTCAAAACCAGGGAAGGAGCACTGGACAGCAGTGAAGCGGGTTTTCAGGTATTTGTGTGGCACTAGTGATTATGGTTTGTGCTACCAAGGAAGACCAGGATTGGACAGAGTGTTGGATATCCGTGGCTTTGTTGATGCAGACTAGGCTGGAGATCTGGATCAGAGAAGATCTACAAGTGGGTATGTGTTTAACCTATTTGGAGGTGCAGTCAGTTGGATGAGTAAGAAACAATCTGTAGTGGCACTATCAACTACAGAGGCAGAATACATGGCAGCCACTCATGCAAGCAAGGAAGCAGTTTGGTTGCAGAGATTGTGTTCAAGTATGGGGTTAGTACAGGGAGCTATAAGGATAGACTGTGACAGCTAAAGTGCAATTTTCTTGGCAAAGAACCCTGCTTATCATTCAAAGACAAAGCACATTGAGGTTCAGTATCACTTTGTGAGGGATATGATAGAAGACAAAAAGGTGTTGCTGGTAAAGGTGGACACTTTGAAGAATACTGCAGATGCATTGACAAAATCTGTGAGCTCTGAGAAGTTCTCTTGGTGTAGAGAAACAATGGGCATTTCAGGGCTGGAAAAATGACTAAGCTCTCCTGTGGCCCCCTGTGGAAAGAAAACAACAAGTGGGAGATTGTTGGGTTGTGTTATATTCTTTCCACATAGTTAACAGGGGGTTTGAGGGGTACCTGTAACCCCCTTTATGGGGTCCGGGGCAGCACCCCAGAAAATTTTGGTTTTGGACCTTATGTTAGGTTGGGCGGACCCACCTATGGTTTTGTGCATGATTTTCGCACATATTTTTTGAACGCGATGGTTTTTGGTTCATGGTATTGGATGTTTTGACATGTATAAATATGTATTGTAACATTGAAAGGAACATAATGAAAAATCAAGTTGGTAGTCCCGGTTTTTGGATCGAGTGGGAAATCTCTGTGTATATGTGTTTTATGTGTTATGCTCTCGCATTTTTATTTTTCCTATGATTTAGAATTCGTATGCAGGTAATTTCTGTATGGGGTTAAAAACTATAGACAGAATGGAAATTCATTGCAAGAAAACATTATCTCTTACAAATCTAACTTTACAACATGATCAAGTAGGAGCTAGGGCATCTAGTGAGAGGAAATGATCAGTTTTGACTGACAAGGGGTGACTGACTCAAAGAGGGTACTATGCATAGCGTAGTCCTAATAGTCGGTGTATTGGAAGCCCACTCACTGGAATTGCACAATGTGCAGTTCAGTTTGGAACATGGCCTAGGAGACACTACACATTGTGCAGTCTTAGTGACCACGCTGGGAGACTGGTTCCTAGAACTATGCAGTGCACAGTTGGAGCCAACCCAGGACACCCTCTGTGCAATTCTAGAAGCTAAGGCAGAGGCCTTGAGTTCTCATATTGTGTAGTGCATGCAAGTGAATGTGAGACCCAGGAAGGGGGTGCCCAGGGAGACACACTGGAAGATCTCCATCTCTCTGTATGGACCTTGTCTCGTGTAAAGTGAGTCTAACTCCTTCGTAAGTATTGTTTGATTCTTTGATCGTCATAGCTTCCTCACTAGCTTGAGTTAAAGATATAGTCCCTGTGATAACCTTGATCGATCAGCACACATGGCAAGCCGGGTCAACTGATTTGTTTCAATTGGGGATGAGGGGTATATTGATCACAAGTAATATAAACTATTAGAGTTTAAGTTTCATTTCTAGTGTTTCTCCACTCCTAGAAGGCCTAGACAGTACCCCAACAGAGTCACTTCAGGAATACAAGTATCGCCCCGCTACCAGCGAGCCTAGATAGTACCCCAGGGGAGTTACTTGCTTCAACTCTCTGCGTAATGTTATCCTCCACAATATCCCAAAGTTGAGAAAGGAGATCGACGAAGGTAACCTCAAACCACTAAGGGATCAACAACTAGCCCTGATAAACCAAAGAGGACTCTCTCTATAAAGTTCATAGCCAAATATGACTGGGGTGGGAAAAAATATTAGGTTAGATATGTTCAACTCTAGGATTTTGAAATTTATGGTTTTACTGGATCAGGAGTGAAAATTAGGGAACTATATCAAAAGATCAAAAGTTTTAGTTGCAAGAGATATAAAGGAGCATGGAAGGTATGCCTTTGTGATACTTTAGGCTTTTTTCGTTGTAGTGTAGGGTGGAAAAGCAAAGATCAAAATGAGCATGGAAAGAATGAATTCATTTATCAGAAGATAGGTGACATAAACATGAAATTCCTAACAAAACAGAGCTTAAAATTAAGAATTTTGTTTAAAACCTCTTAGGAAAATCATTGAAAAACATAGGTATGGAAAGATGATGAAATCATCATTCATATAAAACTATAACAGAGAGAAAAAATTATCACAAACTCACAACAAAAGAATTCCTAAATAATAGATGCAATTGTCCTCTGATTTCCTATAAAAAATGATGAATTACAAGCTCCAAGAGTTCTACTCACTGATGTCCAAACATGATTATGACCGAGAACTAGACACAAATAGACCAAATAACCCTTCCCCTCCCTCATGGTTGAATCCTTTAGTTTAGGAATTGATTACATGAAGTTCTCAACAAACCCTAATGTCTAGGGAGGTTAAAACAAATCCTCCTTTTAAACTTTGACTACCTAAAATTACATGAAAATTACTCTAACAAAATTATTTACCTCCTATTACATCATTTCAAGTCATAAAAGAATAATTACATTAGAAAAAATCGAATTGGACGAAGCAAATTGAGAAAAATGAGTTCCAGGCAAAAGCGTTGCGAATTACTTGAAAACGCAATGAGAGGGTTTGAAATGCACCTTAAGAGTAGGAATTTATATTTAGATTTGATTGGAAGGAATTCAATGATAGGTAGGAGCTTGATACAAATGACATGAGTACGGAAATGTTTGAATGGAGTTTTATAAGCTCAATATCACTTTTGTGTATATGTCATGGCATGACATCATTGATCTTCTTGAGAATATGAAAAACAATATAGTGTGCAACAAATTTGAGATGTAAGTATGTAGTATTAGATCTTCATAAAGGATAAATTGTACTTTAGGAACCCAATAGCTCATTTATCCCTATTACCACTCTCTTTGATGATGACCTACGTGGCAATTATGACTTCTTACATGACATTTTGTATGCCTATCCTAATGGAATGATGAGCAACATGATGACCAAGACACACTACTGAGAAATGATGACCTAACCATGATATAATTTATTGACCATGAGAATGGAGAGAGTATTAATTACTTAGACACACCAACCACTCATCAAATTTTTATTTGAAGACCTACTAAAACCATAAAAAAATTGACCTAAGACCCTAGCAAAAAATTTGAAAGAGCATATTTGATCATTGGTTACTGGCATGACTAATAGGCACTAACATTGGCTCCATTTGGGGATGGAATATCCTTTAGGAGGTGTCAAGAACACCATAGATCAAGTAGCCTGATCCATTGGGCATGGAGTAAAAAATAAAAAGACCAAATTCAATACTGAAAGTTGACTGACTAACTGACTATGAAAGAAATAAAAAAACAAACTCAATATTTCAAACTAGCAGTTGGTTAGAGAAGCCTTATGACCTTCTCATCAAGCTTCAAGCTTCCATGATAGCTACTTCACACTCTGAAAGGAAGGTAAACTGGTATGTACAATGATAATGAAAATTTTCATAAATTCATCAAGTAAGGTAGTGCTTGAGAATCCTACCATTGATTGCTCCCCCTAAATAATCTTGTCCATTCATTTCTTCTAGTAGATAGGCATTCTTTCCTCTCACAGCTGAGATTTTGTATGGTCCTTTCCATAGATTTTCAAACTTACCGTGCTTTCCCTTCTCTTCATTCCGTGCATCCCAATGAAGAACTATATCTCGCATTTTGAAATTGTTTGCTTTAGTATTGCGGTCATAAATCTTCTTTATTCTTTCTTGAAGTTTAGAAGTATTTTGAAATACTTCCTCCCTAGTTTGTTGTAAATGAATCATCTGATTTATTCTTCGCTGCACATTATTTGGTTAACTGGCAACTTCTTGCAAAATCTTCATGATCAGGACAACAAGAGAAGAAGGAAAGACAGTATCAATCCCATACACCAACTGAAAAGGTGACATACCTATGGATTTCTTATTACTTACTTTGTCTGCCCATAAAGCATTGATAAGATTTTTCTGCCAGTTCTTCTTGTTGACCTCCAACATCTTCTTGATTATATTTACCAATGATTTATTAGAAGATTCAGCTTGTCCATTACCTTGTGGGTAAAAAGCAATTGAATGCCCCAATGTAATATGATATTTTTCACAAAATTCCATCATCTTTTTTGACTTGAATGCAGTGGCATTATTGGTGATTATCTTCTGCAGGCAATCAAATCTTGACAATATATTAGATTCAATGAATTGAATGACTACAAAATTAGTAGCTTGCCTAGTTGGGATCACCTCAATCCATTTTTTGAAGTAATATGTGGCTGTTAGGATCCATTTGTTGTAGGCTAAAGATGAAGGATGGATCTCCCCTCTACGACTGGACCAAACAAAACTGTCAGCTCATCATCGGCAACATTAACCATATCTAACATTTGATCTACCTTTAACATCTTGGCATTCTGAGACTTATATTTATCATTCTTGACTAGTTTAGTTATAGGGATAGAAACTTTTATCTTAGAAATTTCATTCTCTAAAATAAACATGTTAGGTTGCTTCTCTACCTCTTTTGAAGTGGTATCCATCTTTTTGGGCTTTCCTTTGGTAAAAAACTCCTTTCTCCGACCTTCACTTTGAGTCTCCTTATCCTTCCTTACATTGCTAGTAGAAGCTTCATTGGTCTTGTCTCGACTTATAATAAAATTCTCCTTTTCTTTCTTTTGATTTGCATAGGTTGTTTCTTTGTCTTACGCATCTCCATGAGCAATTTGACACTTCTGATTCAATGTAACAGGCACATTCTTTCTCCTCAAATTGTATTTCTTTTGCAAATGGTTGAGAGAATTATGATAACCCCTTTGGTATTCTTCAATCTACAATGCCCATGAATCATCATTTACGAGGAAAAGTTGTTGATCACTTGGTGTAAGAGAATCCTGAGAGAATTGATCTTCCTTAGTTAGAAAAATAGGTAGTTGATATTCCTCAAAGAAATGGTTTTCTTCAGTAATCTCTTCTTCTTCGTCTTCCTTTGGGCCTTGAGTGTAATTTTCCTAAAACGAAGTTCTGATTTGTCCCTGAGGATCTTGATTCTTCTACTCTTTATTCTTATTTCTGAATTGTGACTGTTGCTGACCCCTATAATTTGGATTCCTTATTGAAGGCTTTGCCTTTCATTCTGCAATGGTCATTCTCTCCATCATTTTTTCCATGGTTTTTATAGGAGTGTCGAGTTTACCATCAGAAGAGGAGGAGGACTCCTCCTTAATGGTAAGTTTCTTGTCCAACTTTAATTTGGATTCCTTAATCAGCAAATTACCTTCCACAATCACTGCATTTCTCTACATGTCTTCTAAAGTAGCAATGTTTCTCTCCCTAAGTTGATAAGCCATGCCCAGGTCAAAGGCATTAGGATAGTGGAGGAGTGCTAGACTAGGGGAGGTTTCATGTCATCAAGGATAGAATTGTACACCTTATTGAATCTAGTTGTGAACTCCTGCACTGTTTCATTTGGATTTCTCTTCATGGAATTGTATTCAGCCAAAATCTGTAATGGATTCTTCTTTTCTTCCCACTAGGATAAAAACAAGTTTTTCAGCCGCTGAGAGCTATTGATGGAACCAACTGCCAAACCATGAAACCAATTCTTAACCTCTCCGGAAAACCTTTATGCTATAATTCTCATTTTAGCATCCCCTTCATCAACTTCTTTAAGATCAGTGAATTCCATCAATTTTTTAACATGCTGCTAAGTTGTGATTCCTGAAGTTCCAACAAAAAGAGGAAGCCTTTGGCCATAGCTTTGAGGTAGTGTTGTAGCAGCTACAACCACCCTCCAAAATTTTGCCTTAGCTTCATTTTGGAGCCTCCCTACCAACCATCCTCAACGACATGTCTTTCATTGTCAAGTACATGATTTTCAGTGGTTTTCCAACATATTGTCAGCCTATGCATGACAGCTTGTTGCATTCCCCTCACGGGTTGTTTCTCCGGACTTGGTCCAGCTACAGGCTAAGCATCTCCTTCAAGAAATTGCACAATTCTGGAGGGGAACTATCCTTCCCTCCACAAATTGTGCAATCCTGACTGGAAATCTACTGGGCTCTAGAATTGCACAATTCTGCCCACCAAGCTTCACTAGAAAAACTGCGAAATTTGTCCTAGTAGGACTACTCAACCTAGAAATTGTGCAATTTTGGGCAGTAGTCAACTGCTCAGCCCAGATATTGCACAATTCCTCTGAGCAGCCAACCCAACTCCCTCCCAAAAATGCACAAATTTTCCCATCAGTCAAGCAGGTTGTTGCATGTGCCTTCAGGTTGACCGATTCTCGCTGGGACTGAGCAAAACTGATTTTCATGCCTGGATTTCTTCTCCCAAGGTAGCATGAAAAGGCATCCCTTGATTCAAGGATCTATTTTTAGTAGCTGGAGGTTACATGCAAGGATGATTTCAGAAACCTCCCGCCAAGTGTCGCTTTTCCTAGATTTGTGGCATGCGTGTCACAACCTCAATTTCATTAAAATTCATTAACCGGATGCTACAAAGATCATATCTCACATTGAACTTGCAACTCTGACATCCCACGTTACATCTAGGTGTCGTCCACACATTCATCTCAACTATTTTGGGGTAAGCTCGCTTTTCATGTCTTGCATTGTGTTTTTGTCGCTTTTTGTGTTTCGCTTCATGTGAGTGTTTTCTCCTTGATTTTAGTGAGCACTTGTTGTCGTTTCGATGTATATTAGGTTTTAGAACCACTGTTTTAGTTTTCATTCGTGTCCCACTGCTATTGCATGCATGAAACTGTTTTTGAACGGACAATCATCGTTGCAGGGACTCGCGTCACACACATGCATGCTTTCCCATTGTTGACCCTTAGTTTTGGTCTATTTTTGCTTAGGGAACCTACTTAATCCTTATATTTTCCATCACATCCATCTCATTATGAAAATTGAGTTTCAAGTGCAATTTTGGATTGAATAAGAAATTCCCGTAATAGCTATGTGGATGACATATTTGCAGGACACTTGGGCTCGAGTTTGATGTATGGATGGACAGCTTGGGAACTAGGACTAAGCTAACTCCACTTGGTTTGTCCAGAACAAGCTTTATTAGGCCCGGTCAAGGCTGGTCAAACATGACTAGTCACCAGAAAATCCCTAGGAAATAGGGCAGTTTTGAGATTTTATGGGATTGACCATATTTCTTGGGATGAATTGGATGAGTTCGACTTAGATAGGTGGATATGAGTATATATGAGTGTTAGAGATAATATATATCAGTTTGTTTCATTAAACCTCTATTTAAAGCCAAGACTTTGATGGCTTTTGTAATGAATTTGTATGTAACTTTTGTATAATTGGAGTTGGGAGCTAAATTGAAAAACTTGTTTCATTCCAATTTGTTGTTCATGCTTGGTTGATTTACTGAAGTTGTTGTAGTTGAGATTTCTTCAAGTGTGCAAGGCAAGGGTGGAGGGCCCCCACACCAAGCTAATTACACTTCTTGGTTCAATTTTCATAGTTTTCATAGACTAGTTTTTGTTTCTAATGTATTTAGAAGTGTGATGATTGTTGAATGAATATTGGTTTAATTCTAATCTACATTTGAGGGGACACAAAGGAATTTAAGTTAAATTCTCCTTCTATTTGATCTTGAACTAAAACTGAATTTCATTCTCCATTTCTCATTTGAAGTTATTTCTGCATTTCTGATTTGAAGCAATGGTGATTGTGATATAGTAGGATTATGAAGAAGGACAATCTGGACCTCCTTAGTTAGGAACCTCTTCTTTTACATCTTCTGCATCATAAGCCATTGTTAATTAGTGCTCTTATGTTTATCTTCATGAAAGTAGTATTGTAGGGAAGGACAACCTGGTTCTCCTAAGTTAGGAGCCTCTTCCATCATATATTACATAAATGAAGTAGAAATTGTTAAAATAGGTTTATATTTGTAATATGTACTTCTTTAAATCTCCAAATTTTATCTTCTAAACTTGATTATATATGATGTCCATATACAGTAGATTTGCCTCCAATTTTTACAAACTCGGATTGATAATTAAATACTTGTGTTAATTTAGTCAATAAATTAGCCCAACATTTTGGCGCCGTTGCCGGGGAGGTAATTATCAGCATAGTCAAAAAGAAGATAAACGAAAACACTAAAAAATTTAGCTAGTATACATTTTTCTTAGTTATGTTTCTTTATGCCTAGAAATAGAGATCCTAAAATCAGGTTTCCGAAACAAAACCCCCCAATAAAAACATAAAATTAAAAAAATAACTACAAAATCCATTTTCAACGACAAGATCTAAAAATGATGTTAAAGAATAGGCTACAACACTACTCTATTCTTCAACATTCTTTCTCATCAAATCTTTATCATCAGATAAATTTTCATGTCCAAACATACATTAAAGTATATTTTTCAAATTTGGATATGAGTTCACTTATGATCTTGTTACGAAAATGGATGCATTGGAAATTCTCTTATACTTGAGAGAATGAATTATTTTTCTAAAATAGAATAGGATAGAATAGAATAAATAAACAAGTAGAATGAATTCACAATAAGACTTCCATAATAAACTATTTCTTCAAATCATTGTTCAATATTCATTTGAAAGGACTACATGGCAAAATGCAGTAAGAACAAGCCTATTTTGGGTAACCATATAGGATCATTTTGAAATCATTTTTTTTTTTTTACATCTCTTGAAATCTAGTTTTGGAATCCATTTTGAAGTTCTCAATTTATATCAAAATCAAAACTAGGTCTCAAGTGAAATGTTGAGGACAGAGTTAGTACAACCTATATTTGAGGTGTCTAATGGAAACATTTTTATTTGAAATTCATAGGGAAGATAGCCCTTGGAATCTAGTTTCTAAATCAATTTGAATCACTTCAATCACGTATCCTATGAAAAAGTTATTCTTGAAATACTAACTGCTTGTTGAAAAATCTGCATGGTGACAATTCTAGTTCTTGACTGTTCATTGGCATATTTGACTTACAAAATCATCTTCTTTTCAAAACCTGTTTATATGGGAGATATATATGCAAGTCTAATCTAAGACACAATTTGAATCATCCCATTTGGAGGTGAAATGAAAACGTTATGCCACATTTAGTGACTTCATGTCCTCAAAACAATATAGTAAAACTTTGCCTCTTAGGTCTGTTCATCACCAATTTTGTGATATCAAGCCTAAGAATTTTTAAAATCTATTTCTCCAGGAAATAAAATTAATCTACTCTAATTTCCAAGTGGAATCACATTTATCCGATCTTTATCGAAGAAGTTACGCTTCAAACAGTAACTGTTGGTCTAGTTAAAAATTAACAAGCAACTCTATCAAACATGGCATTCCTTATAATTTTTACCATATCATTTTAAACAATTTTGAAAACATGTTTATATTGGACGTAGCCATGTGAATTCACTTCAACTTGGCCTTGGAATCACTCTAATAGGATATCAAACAAATATTTTGTAAACAAAATACCGCTAGGAGGTTTAGGCTGGCCACCATTCCTCAAAGGGGTAAATAAATGCATTATGTTTGTCTATCATATTTGACTTGTTTTCTAAGCAATGCTTGTAATGATTTAAATGTTTATTGGAAGAAGAGAGATTGTACACCTCTCTTCCTCCATCATCTAATGTTGTGTTGCAGGCAAGTGCTATGTTTTTGCAGGTCATAGGAAGAATGAAGGAGTGAATTCCATGGATGAAGTAATTTTCAAAGTCAAATTCATATTCCAAAATATGAATACAAATGTTCAAGTCAAAGCAAAGTGAAAATTCACCTGATGTTGAGTTCATTCAATGAAACTCAAATTCTTGAAGCTTACTCTTAGATGTTGATCAACAACACCAACAAACCCTACAACATGATCGAGATCAAGGCAAAAAGACATGAAGCTAATCATTAGAAGAAGCAGTCAAGTTCAATACCATGTCAAGTCACATCAATCTTCAAAGAAGCCTTTCATATTGAATTCATATTGTTCATGATTTGATCATCATCATTTGTTCATATTGAATTCATATTGTTCATGATTTGATCCATCATCCATACTGTATGTTAAGCTCCATGACCAAGCATGTTGAAGTCTAGACTTACTACTACATCATGACTTCAATATACCCTATTTTCATAAGCTTTCATACTTCCCTACTCCATTACACCCCACCTCCATTCAGAAAAATTAAAAAAAAAAAAAGGGTCAAAAATAATAAAGGAGTTTGGTTGTGAAAATCCACAAAAGTGGCACAATACAAACTCGAATTCATATTGGAAAACCAACCAGCTTGGCCAATATGAATTCTCTATTTTTTTTTACCATTTCTTCCATTTGAGTTTGTAGGAATCATCCTCCAGAAGAAACAAGACTTGAGGACAAGTCTTCCCATCAGCAAGGGTGGAAGGTTTGCAAAACAATACTTAGTTGTGCAGCTGAATTGATGACGGAACTTGTATTGTTGGCATTTGGGACTTGAAATATTTTTGAAATCAATTACAGAGGGACCTGAAATGTTAGCAAACACATGTACATGACAGAGGGGACCTGGTTATCATGAATCAATTGCAGAGGGACCTGAACGACATCAACAAGCAATGGACCAGAATCAATGAAGGATGCTAGAACAGAAAGCATAAATAAGCTCTATCTATCTATGATATTTGATCAAGACAACTTCATCCAATATTGTTAAAGAACAACAACATTCATCCAATACTACAGGGAAGTACAAGTATCATAAGTGCACAATTTTGTTCTTGCAAATTTACATTTTTGTAGAAATTTTTAGACTTTGTTAAAATTGAGTTAATACCTGAATGCGTATTCATTACATTACCTTCATCCTATATCCCTTATTTTATACCCATCATCCTATATTCTACATTTACATTTACCCTATACCTAATCCAATGTACATATTTTTCATTCCATAACCCTAATCTGTTATTATCCTTATATCCTACATTCCCTTCATATATTCCATATTCATTTCATAACCCTAACCCTAAGTATTTTTCCATAAAGCAAAAGGGATCAAATTGAGGATTTAGAGAAGTTGAACCTGCACAAACAAAGCAAGAATTAGTCCTATGGAAACAATTTTAAACATGACCTAAAAAATGGTCATTTTAAAATTAAGAAAATACATTGCAATACATATGGAATAAGTGCAAATCGAAATGATTAACCTTATCATAAGCAATGTTATTATTTATATATGCATACTGTAATGTTATGGAATATGATGATGGCAAACCTTATGAAAATATGCAATGGTATCAAGCATATGGTAAAGGGTAAGATCATTTCAATAAATAGTAAATACACGCGCAAAGGAAATAAGGAAGGCAATATTTCATAAGGAAATATATGCACATTTTTGAAAGGAAGTGAGAAAGGTAATACAACATCATATGCGCATTATGAATGAAAATAAAACAAAGACATGTCCATTTTGAAATGTATTAAACACAATATTCTAGTGCATAATGGTGGTGCTGCCCAGGTCTCCATGGAATATGGCAAACAAAACAATGATTTCATATAATTACAACGAGATTGCAACCATTGAAACAATGTAATTTCAGAATACATGGTTCATATTATGCTGAGGTAAAAATTGTGGGTAGCAGCAAGTACACAAACAGAGTTATGATGCATGCAAACCATTATACATTTGCATGGCTGGTGCATTCAACCACTTCAACAGATGATGCATTGGCAAGGCAAAGATAGCCACAACCTGCATGAAGACAAACCTATGATTAAATGATGCAAGAAGCTGTACGATTATGCAACCAAACAGTGGAATGGGCAAAACGTAGAGCTGCTGTGAGTTGTAGAGAATTACGTAGAGCTACAGCTACAGTCAATAGGACAGTAAAATAGTAAAAACGTTTTGAAAAAACAAAGAAAAAACCACGTTGCATTCCAGTCAGAGCACAACAAAGGTAATAAGAAAACAGTCAAACGTATTTAAAAAAAAAACAACAGCGAAAACCCTATACAACTACAGTCAATAGGTAAAAACGTTTTGACATAAACCTTGTGTGAAGAGCTCTGCCATTGTTGCCATCACAGCTGTTGAGAGGCTCAGGAAATCGAAGGAAAAACAGTTTTACAGAGAAAACGTAGGAAGGAAAGATATCAAACCGAGAAAGGGGAGCATGAACTATAGCACTGAGGAGCTGGGGAGATAAGAAGAATCAGCGGAGATGATTGAGGGATAAGTCAAGAGATTTAGCGATTCGTTTTCATTAATGCAACAGATAGTTTTCTGAGGAAATCTTGGGATGTTTTTTTGAAAACTTCAGTTATAAGATAACGCCTCTCCCACCGCTACTATATGTCACTGCCATCATTCATTGAGACTATTCCATCAACAAAGTCATAGGGTATTTAAATGAAGTTTAACAGTGGAAAAACGCAGGTTAATTGAGCCACGTTGCAAAGGAAATTACTACAGGTCATCACAGCCAGGTAAATCAATTCTCCATGCAATCACTGAGTTTATTAGATAAAACAGAGTGTTTGCATAGTAAATTTGGTAGTTTACATGATGACATCTTCAGATTAATTGCACGAGGAATGAGTTGTTAGCTGTGATTTTGGTTCTCCATGCAATAAAATGTTTATGACAGTTTGATTGCATGCTGGAAGTAATGAAAAAAAAGTTCGAGTGCAGTTTTGAAAACATGGAGTTCGCTGAGCCTAGAACTACACCTGTACATGCATCAAACAGTCACGTTTCACTGTTGATGAATGAACGAATGGGTCTTTAAAAACAACGTGTTCGCTTGTGTTTGAAGATTTGGGTTTACATTTGAATACGCAAAGCCAAATTTACATTGGTTGTATTGACTGTCATATGTTGATTTAATAAAACAGTGCAGGCTTTTACATTGACCAAAGCATTGAACAGTGAGCAGAAGAGTTTCTTTATGGTGTTTATATAACTGAAACAGCATTGAAAACTAAAGGTTGAAGATACAGTGTTGACGATTGGGTTTGCATGAAGATTTATACAGAGAACAAAAGTTTCCTTATTTTGTTTTACACAGTTGGCAAAAGGCGTTTCATCCATGTATGGTTTGTATGGGCAAATCCATTTCATATGTGTGCACAGTGAAAAAATTCAAACTAGAGAGGGGATTTTCGATGAATTATGAGTGAAGAAGCAATGAAAACATGTTCAAAATGTTTTTAAGAGAGCAATTATTCTTTTTTTTTTATCAGAGCAATAGACTCCTTTTTACAGCAGAAGGGAGAAGACACAACAATTGAAGGCGAAGAAGGTGAAGTTGAAAAGGATTATTCAGATTGTGAAAATTGTTCATTTCAATAATTTGATTTCAATTGATTTCAAATTTAAAGATCATGAAATTTTATTCAGTCCGAGAAAGGAATTTCGATTTTTGAAAGCCACTATTTCTCATTGCCTTTTTCTGATAAACATAAACTGAAATTTGAAAAACGAAAACATGGGTTTTCTTCAGCACAAGCCTAATTAGGCTCCTTGCGGGCAGTTTTCTCAAATTCATTTCTACTTGAGATATTTTTATGGTTCTTTAAACCCCTATTTTGCAGATTGCATGGGTAAACGAGTGGCTAAATTGAAAGTGAATGCTTAGACATAAAAAACATTTGCTTCACTTAGGGAGATGTAAGAGCAATTGGATATTGGATCCTTTGAGTAAAATTGTTGATTTGAGAGGGACATGGATCCTATGTCAGAATTTATTGCAAAATTCAAGTTTTATTTGTTGTCTTCTCTAAAGCCACTCATCCATAATGATATATTGGTAAAGAATGTCATCCACAAGAAACGAGAAGAAGTACATGAAGGCATAGATATCCTTTTACAGGTAGATCAAGAGAAAGCTTCATCTTCGAGGGTCAGAACCACAGGTACATCAGCAGATCAGTCAGCATAGAGAAGTAAAAAGTCAAGAGGCAAAACATCAATGAGACAAAGACAAGCATGAGGACATGCTTGAAGATCAGCAAGGGGGAGATGTTGGCCCTCAGTTTTGGTCTATTTTTGCTTAGGGAAACCTACTTAATCCTTATATTTTCCATCCATTTTCCATCACATCCATCTCATTTTGATGTATTTTATGCATATTCAGGGGTTTAATTTTAATTTTGCAATTTCTAGAAGTTTTTATGAAAATTAAGTTTCAAGTGCAATTTTGGATTGAATCAGAAATTCCCGTAATAGCTATGTGTATGACATATTTTCAAGACACTTGGGCTCAAGTTTGATGCATGGATGGACAGCTTGGGAACTAGGACTAAGCTAACTCCACTTGGTTCGGCCAGAACAAGCTTTATTAGGCTCGGTCAAGGCTGGCCAAACATGACTAGTCACCAGAAAATCCCTAGGAAATAGGGCAATTTTGAGATTTTATGGGATTGACCATATTTCTTGGGATGAATTGGATGAGTTCGACTTAGATAGGTGGATATGAGTAGATATGAGTGTTAGAGATAATATAGATCAGTTTGTTTCATTAACCTCTATTTAAAGCCAAGACTTTGATGGCTTTTGTAATGAATTTGTATGTAACTTTTATATAATTGGAGTTGGGAGCTAAATTGAAAAACTTGTTTCATTCCAATTTGTTGTTCATGCTTGGTTGATTTACTGAAGTTGTTGTAGCTAATATTTCTTCAAGTGTGCAAGGCACGGGTGGAGGGCCCTGTTGATGCCTCGAAAATCGCTGCAACAACATTGGGGGATAACCACCCGGTCCGGACCTTAGTAGAACTCCTTTTCCGTTTGGGATGGTGGCTCTGACTGGATATAAAGAGACCTGTTTCCCAATAATGAATAAAAGGGGTGGATGAGTGATTATTTTTCTGTTCTGATGATAGGCGGATAACTTAATCTATCAACAAAAATACGAAAACTAATACTAATCCCGGGAACAATTATTCTTTGTAAATGCAACGTTTAATGATCTTTGTCTATTGACAGGCATGTAGATGACTCCATAAAATAAACATAGATATTCATTCAAAGATTACTTCACCTAAATAGTTAAACAAAGTGATTAACACAAGATTATTGCATTTACCATTTATATCATCGATACATATATGATTGAAAGAAAAGCATGCTATAAACAGCCAATAGTGGGATGCATAAAGGATGCTGTTAAAACACATATATATAAGCGATAATAGCAAGAGCGATCAAATGACAATTCATATAAAAAGACTGAGTCCAGACATAGATAATAGTACCATATGAGCTGCTAATCAATCCCAATATCAATCGCTATTCGAAATTCCTCCTTCAATGCAGAGATGCTTTCAAACAAAGACAATAGTGCACATTTATATAAAAGCTTCCTTATCAAAATCAGAATGATTGGTCTAGTTTCATAAAAGAATATCCTTGAAGTACAATAGTGCAACTTCAGGGTTTAAGTCATATACAAAACTTTACGACCCTTTCTAAATGCATGAAAGGGTCTATAAATACTACTAAACCAAAAAAAATCTATGAAAACAAAATCCTACTAAATTGGCATCAATTAATACTATCTATCTTCTTGGGGGCGCTCTGGCAGTCGGCGATGTGAATCATGACTCTGGCTGTTTTACTTTAAACCTGAGCTGGCTTATCACAAGAATTGGCTCCACTTCGGGTGGTCTGTTGAGGCGCAAGCTGAGTTGGGCAGCAAAGGTGGCATCCTGAATATCGGGTATGATATACCCGATTGCATCTGTGAGGCATTTGAGGTCGGCTCTCTGGCTATGCGGCTTCACTAAAAAGAATCAATAGGCATCCCATTTCAAACTGTTGATTCCCGAAATTAACCTTCCATTTTTCTCCAACTCTGGGTAGCATGAATGGTCCAACATCTTTGTTGTTGTTAATTGGCCTGGAGTACATTGAGAAATCATGTTAGACAAGTAAAGAGTATTATTTACCAATTCAACCAAATTACTAGTGGTTGCCTTGCATCTTAAAATCGTTCTTTCTACCTTCATTAACTGAGATTTCCATTCTGTGAATAATATTTCTTTGTGTGATTCTAGAATCCTTGGTAGGTTAGCTGCCTGTCCCTGATCGGAATCTTGCCATTCCAGAAAATTTGTCAATGTTTCTTCGGCTTGATCCAAATCTGTCCTTGCCTTTTCTACTTTTTCACTTATGGATGCTACTAAGTCGCACAATGGTTCTGCTTGGGTGATTTACTGACACAAGAGCTTCATTTGATTTATCAATGCTTTGTTTAATTGAAATGCCTCTACTTTAAACTCATCTACCTGAGGGAGCTTTTTCATTTGCTCAAGTTGAGCTGATAATTGAGCGATCTACTCATCTTTGGGTTTTAGCATTTCCTCAGTTGATGTTCTTAGTTGCGCCAATGCTGCCGATATCTCCTTTTGCTTTTGGACTGCGCTATCATCAATCCTCTGTTTTTCTTCCTGCAATTGCTTAGTCAGCTGATTGTTTATTTGTTGTTGTACT
>APFE031022932.1:29221-59797 GCA_000404065.3 Pinus taeda | reverse complement strand
ATATCTATGGAGTTGTCTATAATGCGACTTTTTGGAGATTCCGGTGACGGAATCAGGCGGAAGAAATGAGGTTAAATCTTGATTTTTAGCAGTTAAAATGGTTTTTTAACTGCGTATTTGGATTCAGCGCCCTAAAAAACCCTTGGGAGCCATTGATTGTGCAGAAACTAGCTATCAAACTTGGGATTCCAGTGAATTGCTGCCGGATTTTGATCGGAAAAATCCGCCAGAAAAACTTTCAAAAAGTCGCATTATAGACTACTGCTATATCTATTCATTCACAAACTCCTCAGTGGTTAACAATCATATATATATCAAAATCATGATATATGTGTCTGTGAAATTCTTAACTTCATATATATTCCTTCAGAATCATGTATATTCTCAAAATCTGACCATCACATTCATTACATATTTAAAGTCAGAGATGTTCTTAAATATATGAAATTTATGATGCTATTGAAGTTATCACCATTACATTTATTACATATTTAAAGTTCCATATATTCTTAAATATATGGAATTTACAATGCTATTGAATTTATGTGGAAGATGTTATTGGAAGTGAAAGAGACCATTTATGAAAAACAAATATCACATATATGATAACTACAAGTTAACCACCAAAAGTGAAAATATAATATACATGAATGAGATGATAAATAAGTCATAACACCAAAATTATGTGGATGCGGATAAGATAGACACACATAGACACACATAGATTGTCAACAAGACAAACAAGATCACATGAATGGTAATTACTATTTCATTTGCTAAGGGATTTTCATTTTAAATTTTTATGTTATATATTTTAATATTAAATAATGCTTGATAAATTATTAACTTTCTAAAAATTATACTATATAATTAATATTTTTTAGAAAAAGAAATACATTAAAAAATATTATTTATATATAGTGACATAAGCATTTTAATATAGTTTAAAATAAAATATTTGAATATCTATGTTTATTAATTATGTCTAGAGGAGTTTTATAATTTAGTACGAGGAGATGTGTACTGCTTGTAACTGAGTGTAAACTATTAAATGATGACTCAATATAAAAATTATTACATAACAAAAAGTTGGCTTAACTAAAATAAAAAGATTAAAACATATAACATATATAAATATCATGTATTTATGAATATAAGGACCACACATCAATCTCTTCTATTGTTTCAATCCTCATAAGTTTCTAAAAGAAAAGTTGGTTTAGAGATTTGAACAAGTGAGGTATGCTAGAAGTTTCCAAGTTTTCTTTCATTTCAATTTTTTTTTTAGGATTTTTTTTTTCTTCCATTTGTTTTGTTGTTAAGAGTTTCAAATTTCTTTTAAAATTATGGGGTGAATGCTAAGCCCAATGTTGGAGCAAAAAGATGATAATATGGATGTAAAAAACTTTTGTGAGATAGTAGTCTCACATTGCTCATCCAATGGAGGTGGATTGGACCTCGACTGCATTTGACTCTGTGTCAACTTTGGATTCCTCTCCAAATACTAGGCCACCTTGGTGGGGCGCTATGGCAATGTTTTCAAGACATTGACAATGTGCTTGGCCACAAACGTCATCATCTTCACTCGCACTCTCCCTCCCTATGGCTTGCTCCCCAAGCTCAGCATATTTTTACTCTCGTAAACCTTCCTGATCTAGACACATTAAAGCACCATCATCAACTAGATCCTTGACTTCAAGGTCTCCTCTATTGAGCATCTGTTTCCCTTAATAAAGAATCACTTACTAGTCAACAACACCTGGAACCAAAAGCTCAACATATTAGATTATATTGGGTTGTAATATTATCTCATAATATTAGGTTTAATACATTATAATATTTATTAATGCATTAGATTGGAGGACTTTAATATAATAATAAGTTTAATATAAAATATTAAATATTAATATTAATTAACAAGAAAAATATTTACAATATTATTTTTTATATTAAACATAATATTAAAATCCTTAAAAAATAAAATATTATATAAATAATTGATGCATAATACTATATAGTATTATGTTTAATATTATATAATATTGAACATTCATTAACCATAGAGGAAGAAGAAGTAAGGCTTTTACAAAAATTAGAAGAACTTGGATTTAGAAAACCATCAAAGTCCCACAATCGAATAACAAATAAGATACAAAAAATTATTGAAAATTTACTGAATTAAAGGGTAAAGGCATATGTAAGGTCCTAACATGATTTTAGATTAATTTGACATTAATATTTTATACTTTTTATTGAAATGGGTGGATTGATTTTAATATATATGTTAATTTCTAATTCTATTTGATTATTGGGACTTAATGCATTGATCTCAATGTAATGGTTGTTTCCTAATCTTATTTGATTGATTGCATGTGATGCTTTGATTTCAAGGCATATGTTGATTTTTAATCCAATTTGATTGTTTGCACTATATGCATTAATTTCATTGTAGATGTTAATTTCTAATCTAATGTAACTAGCTGGATTATGTTCATTACTTTCAGAGTAATTATATTAACACTTTCCATTGATTTGAGTGTATGCACAAAGTAATTATTTACGACATGCATTGATTTCTATGTTATAGTAATTGAAGTTATTATGTATACTCATAATAAGTAGATGGATGATGTGCATGTTGAGGTTGTAAGAAGACAAATATGTGAACATGTTAGATGACAACAACAACAACAATGAGAGAATGCAGAGGAAATTTGTGACAAATAAATAGAAGTTTGAAGAAAGAATAAAAGTGAAGAACAAAGAGAAAGTTGACAAAGAAAGGCAAAAGAAATGACAACTAAACAACAAAAATAGATGAAAGCAAAAAAGAATGACAAAGAGCATATCAAAGAGAATATTAACAAATAAGGGAACAAAAAATGAGAAATGAAGAGTGAAAAGATAAAAGAATACAAGAAAATGTATAACAAAGAGGAAATCGACAAAAAGGAAGAGAAAATGACAACTGAAGAGCATTAAAGAATAGAGGAAATGAAAAGCTAAAAAAAAAGAGCATATCGACAAAGAAAATAATATTCAACTCAAACAAAATACAAGATACCAATAAAATGCTATGAATGTTTTTTTTTTAAAAGATATCTATTCTCAAGCTTAAAATGTAATTCCCACTGATATGAATATTTCACATCAAAAATTTTAGATATGATTGATTGATTAACTTAACTTCAAATGTGTCCTATGTGTGAGGATTAATATGTCGGAATTCAAGTATTTAATACAAATACAAGTCCAATGTGCATGAAATATAGAAGAGAATGAACTAATCAGAAGATTTCAATTGATAATCATATGAATCCAAAAAAACAACCTAAATTTCTTCCAGTGCTCACACAAGTTGAAGAGATGTTGAGAGCACATGCAAGTCCAATTTTGCAAGTTATGCATTCAATAGGTGGAAAATACAAGTATAGAGACACAACATTAGTTTTCCTCTAGAGGTTAACAATCTTGCCATGAGATTACCTTGAAATATTAAATACTTGGATTTGATTATTGATATGTAGAAAAAGGTAGAAAATGATCAAGTTATGTTTTTACTGTTAGAAAATAAAATGTATTATGTGCATTATTATATGAGATTAAAAATGATCCATATTAAAATGGAGTTTAAATTGATAATAATTCACTTGAGGAGATACCAAACATTGCAACAAATGTATCACATATGATTAATTTTGTTACTTTGGAAGAGAAAGATAATGATATTTAATTTGCAATGTTGGAAGGGACTACAAGGAATGATCATGAATTAGATGGCTTACAAATATCTTCTTTTGTAGTAAAACTTCCAAATGCTCTATAAAAAATGGATATTATTCGAGATTGGGACAATGACCCCAATGCAAAGGAACATAACCCTAATGTAGAGGAAGTGCTTATTTGGCCTAGTGTTAGTTCATCTCCAATTAATGAATATAACATTGTGGAATTATTAGATATGGAATTTCCAACGTCATTCCCAAAAGGTGAAGTTTATTGGCTGTAAACACCAAAGAGGAATTCCCATCTTCATGAGTATGCAAAACATATTCTTAGATATATGCCAACATGTTTTGAAGGTACTCGTGCTTTAGATACATTTTACTTAATATAATCACGAGACATAATTCTCAGGCTTCCTCTATAATGTTTGTAAAGGCGAATATGATGAATATACCAACAACAGTGGATGTGTTACAATAACATTTTCAAATATTGGAGATTCATGACTTGGAGAAAGATTAATGCAATCTTGGACTATATTAAGAGTCACATATCATATTGGAATATGTGTTGAGTTACAAGAACATTTTTAAATCTTGGAGATTGATGACATGGAGAAATATTAATGTGATTTTGGACTATACTAAGAGGCACATATGCATATTGAAATATTTGGTGTGCTAAGTTATCTTACTTGGTTCGACAAATTGGGTGTCCTATAATATTCTTTACATTAAGTGCATCACATATGCGATAGCCATATTTACTTAAACTAATGTTGATTATATTTCCGATAATCTACTAGGGGAAGCAAGGAAATGGAGACATCCAATGATAATTCATAATATTTGTATTGTACCACATTATATGCACTTAAGGCATAGAATATTTTGAGATGAAATTTTTGAATGTTTTCATCAAGCTAAATATTATTGGTGTCACAATGAGTGGCAACATCATGGATCTCCACATATGCATGAATTTATATGGTTGAAAAAAACTCCTAACATGGATACATTGAACTAGGATAATTCTACAAAAGATAGATTTACAAAAGAATATTTGATGGATGTGTACATGCAATTAATACACAAGATTGACATCAAATTAATATTAAAGATATAACCAATGTCAATGATCATCCTTAATTAAAAGATACACAACTAATATTTCAATATAATCTTATGATTTATTATAAAGAACTTTTGAATTGTGTTGAGCATCACATCACCTGCAATGAGAAATATTTTATCTAAAAGAAGGCATGTGTGACACCCTTGCTACTTTTTCCCTTGTTTTTTTTTGTAATGTAATGATACTCTGAAATTATAAATGAATATGTTTTATGTAATGGCCTAAAGTGTGGGAACATAGACCCATGATCTAAGAGAGAAGAGGAAATATGTAACCATGTTTGTTGGATTGCATCATTAATTAATATTTAAGGTGAAAATAATAAGAAAGAGAAGAGGAATATTCCAAGAGGAACATGGAAATACACCTCGAGGAAATTCTAAAAATGGAATTTGCATGACAATGAGGGGTTGGGCCTCTTCCTGGTGGAGCTCATGCTTAAAGCTGGAAAAGAAAAAGACTATGAGATGAGGGAATAGGATTCCCCAAAAGAGAAAATTGTTGCAAAGGAAAATAAAGAGGAGGAAAAGGAAATATTATGAGTGCTTTCTAGGGGATTGGCTAAGAAACCACTCAAGGTGCTTCCAGGGGTTGATAAATGATATGCAAAAGGGTGTTTGTTGTGGACTGATAAAGCACTCATTGAGTGCTCAACATAGCTGATAAAACACATAGGGTGCTTGTTGGGGGTTGATAAACCATTCCTAGAGCTCTTGACCCAGCAAATAAACTGCCCATTCTTTTGAATTTTATTGTGCTTGACACACTGACAAACCACCCAATGTCATATTTATTTCCTATCCTCTGTGTATCCAAAGACAACTTCCTGCCGAGTCTACCAAAAAAAATGATTCCCCTTAGATCATCAATCTCGCCTAGGGGTGACTGTTGTAATCAATTCTAGCTACAATAGGTCTATGGTTGGGTGGAAAATTGAAATCCCACCTTCAATTTCCCTATTTCTGAATTGTACATGAAATTCTATGAGTTGAGAGTTGTGGAATTAAAGAAATTCTTTGTGAATGTACGTAAACCTGAATAATGTTGCATGGTAGTATGATGTTGGTGCATGAATCTTATTTATTGAGTTCTTGATTATTTTATGGTTCTATTGATAAATTTTATGTCATGAAACTATAAGTTCAATACTTGGGAATTTATTCGTATTGTATATAGAAAGAACTTTGTGTTTGCTGCATTGAGAGATTATTTGAGTGCAAATAACATCCTTTAATTGAAATTTGTGATATTAAGGAATCTGTCTTGTTAAAATTAATAAATAGTTCTATGGATTATCACATGATTGTAGAAATTAGTACATGAAATTAATTGGTTGAATAGGCCTTGAAACATTCTATGTATTTTATGAATATATTCTATGAAGATGTAAGTTAAATGTTTGAATGAGTATGAAGTTTATTGTGTTGCATGCAGTCATGGAGGTTCGGTGATTCATATTTCTTTTCATACTTAATTTTTATGTCAAATACAAGAATTTTAGTCTTGTTGAATGATGAATGCATAGGGTATAAATATGGTTACGTCTTAGGGAAGTTATAGGGTTGGTTTAAATCTTGCTTAGAATGTTAAGACTTTATTGAATTAAACAATGTTCTATGTAAGCTCTGTGTTGCTATACTTTGTCCACTATGCGTTAATTTGGGGTAAATTCCCCTTGTTACTATTATGTAGGAGAAGGCCTTTGAATATAGGGTCATGGCCCTGGGTATTCATTTATGTTCTTAAGTCCTAAGAGAACTGGGGCCAAACTGTAGAAATCATAACAGAGCGGAAGAATTTTAAAAATGGAAAAATTGACTAAGTTTGTGAGAAGTTGGGATGGTCGAGACCTTTTAAGGTCGGGGAAGCCTCATAAATTTTGTCTAGCTAGGAGTCCCGACCCTATTTGGGGGTCAAGACCTTGGTGAGATTAGAGGATACAGGTTGGGACCTAGGTGAGGTCAAGGTTCAAGGCCTCAAAGGTGTGTGCTATGGGTTTCATTATGGGGAAGTTAACCCTGAATTCCTCAATTGTGGGCCTTAGGCTCACATGGCATGGCTAAGCCACAATGGTGTGGTAATGGCAGAATGCATTGATGTTGGACCCTTGTTTCAAGGTGGGGTCACCATGTGGGCGTCACATGAGTTCCATGTGTCAATTACTTATTGGTATGCTAAGAGCCATGTTCAAGGGCACACACGTGAAAGAGTTTCATAAGTATAAAAATTCATGAAAGCAGGATTAAACCATTGGTGGGACCTCCTGGTTGGGAGTTGGGCTAGTTAAGGTCGAGAGTGTAATTATTTTCCCAAAGGAGGTCAGGGTCAGGAGGTTGGGATGATCAACTAGGTCGAGGTTGTAACATCCCTAGTTAAAAATCCATGTAAAAATATATAAGACCATGGTGATGGAATAGATATTCCAAGCTCAATGGTGGGAAAAAAATCCTATTGGGTGTTCATTTCAATTATTATGGCTAAAGCAATTGGAAAAGGAAATGGAAAAGTCTCTAAGAAGGCAAAGATGCATTTTTGACACATTTAATTATGAAAATAATGAAAATTAGGAGAAAAGGAAGGTGAAAGGTCATAGGTTGCATGTGAGGAAGAAGATGAAATAAAATAATGGAAAATGAATAAAATAGAGGCCTCATTAATAAAAAGGATTTTTAGGATTAGTTGGCAAGATTTTGCTCAGTTTGGAGCTCTCTCATTATTCTTTCTCTCTCTATCATACTCTCGGACACTTAGAGTTTTCTTGGAGCACTTTGGCAGTGGATCAAGAAAGGAAAAGAAGGCAAGAGGAAGGAAGCAGATAGGAAGGAAGAGAAGGATCAAGTAGCTATAGCAGGATTCTTTGCAGGTATCGATTTGCATGTGTGATTTCCTTGCTAGATTTTGGCATGCATGGTATTGCATGTGGTTCTTTATTGTTATGGAATGGGTTTTTCTAGGCGTGACAATCTTTTTAACCTAGCCTTTCCATTAATGGATAGCCATGGTGTGATGGGGTTCTCATGTTTTGGTTGAGCTTGATTTCTGGATGGATTTAAATCTGAGTGAGGTGGATCTCTGAAAGAAAGAACACATGGCCTAGTGATCCCTGAATTAGACCGTGGATTTCGGTAAATCCATTGGCCTAGTGACCCCTGAACCAGACTATGGGTTGCGGTAAATCTAGGTATTATGTTCCTCAATTGGCCTAGGAATCCCCGATTGGTGAATGGCGGCATATACGGTAAAACCTAGAGGTGGGTGTTCTTCATCTGACCTAGTAATCTCGGGATGGGAGATGTAGTAAATCCTAGAGAGTGGGTCTTGGTTTAGGATCTAGTCATCTAGTGTGGATTGGAATAAAGCTTGAGAGACTAGGAGACAGGAAAATTCTTCACAGTGTAGGTGGAGAAATCCGGTGGCATCCATGTTTGTTTTGGCCTAGTGATCTGGTGGAGATCATGGTAAATCCTATTGTCACATGTTTATTGTGTTGACCTAGTGATTCGAGATGGATTATGATAAAGAATGGTTCTATTAAATTACCTGGTTGGTTCTTTTGGTTTGAGTCCCACATTCATGCTTGGAATATGGCACTGAGGTTAATGGCTGAAGAGAGATTTTTCTCTGCATTCTATGGTTGGGTGGGACGTGGTAGTCCTATCCTGGGTTGGATTTTCCATTCATTAATAAGAGATTCTTTCCTTGATATCTTTTCTATGAATGTACTGGTTTATATGTGGATTTTATGGCTGAAGTATCCTTGATATTTCTGTTATTATTATGTTGGTTATAACCATGTATTATGACAGTGATGATGTATGGCTCTTCTCATGTTTTCATTTGTAAATGAATGGATAATGTATCTATGACCTAATAGATGATAATGCAACTAATGACATAAGGGAACAATGATTTTTAGTGATTCTCAGATAAGTATGAGACCCCTATGCTTAAATTTGTTGTTTACACCTGTAGATTACATATTTGTGATATGTTTGATGAAATTCTTGTGATGGCTAGGTAGGGGTATAGTCCAGCCCTTTCTTAAGTAATTTCATTTGTATAATCATTACCTTCTTATATTTCTATTCTGAAAGTGTGATTTAATTCTAGGTAGTGACCTAGACTTAGGGCCTAAAAAGGTGGCTAAAATCCCAGGGAGATGGCACAACACTGTGAAAAATAGTCCATGGACATTGACATGCCATGTTGTGGGTGCATCCAGAGCCCTCTAGATGTAGGCATGCCCATATCATGCAAGAGTATAGGGGTTAATTGGTCTAAAAACTTAGTGGGACCCGAGGGCTAGTTTCTGAAAAGGTTTGGATGGTTTCTAGGAGTCCTCATGCTAGTGTGGTAGGTTTATATGTTGTGTTTCCATTAATTCCACTTACTTAAGTTCACATAAGAGGTTGAAACCCATTATAGTAGCCTATCGTCGCATGTTTACCCCGTTTGTCTAGTTACTTAGGTAGATGTGGGAGGAGCATCTTACAGAGTGGTATCAGAGCATGGTTCACCCCTTGGACTGGATGGGCAGTGCGTGTTAGTCATGAAGTCATGTCAATTGCATAGGTGTTACGTATGCTTGTAGTACATGTTCTTGCTTCATTCGCATGGTGTTGATCATGGTTGTGGTGATGTCACCATGTGAAGGTTGATGGTTTTATTGTGGGATGTGTCATCATGAGTGTATGGTTGTATATGCATTTGTTATGCATGTCGGTGTCTATATGTTATTATGTATGCATTGTCATGGTTATAGTTATGCATGTATAGTAGGTAAAACATGCATTTTGAGGTCATTGTATGCATTTTAGGTCATCATGATGCTAGTGGTATGTTATGATGCTAATGTGTTGACTGAGATAGAGCAGGAGATGTAGATCATCAAAGTGAAGTTGCAACATTGGACCTCGAGGCAAGAGCATGTCATCCTAGAAGTTATATGTTGGGAATGCAGGAATGTAGTTTAAGGATTGTTATATGCATTGTGGTTATGTGCATGACTTTCATTCTATTGATGTTATGGTTACATACATCATAGATGCTAGTTGATTAGTGTAGTCATATGCACATGTGTCAGATAGTCATGAATGATAGTAACCTGTGGTTGTATGCATTACTATTGTAGTTTTAGGTTAGATAACATAATGACTATGTTATATGTTGTTGATGAACATGATATATAACTTGTTGTTGTTATCTGCTAGTATATTGATGATTAGGGTTATTACATTAAGATCTTGATGTTATATGTATCATACTAAGTTGGATTTGTCTATATAAATAGTTAGGGTTATGATGTTTAGGTATGGGTTAATATGTTGTGATATTATGTCATACTAACCTAGATTGGTTGTGTAAATGTGATTATTCCTTACGAATGATAATTGTTTATGAGTTTATGATGTGAACATGTTAGCTAGTTACTATTGAGGAAATCATGACCTTATTTATGTTTGGGTTGATATGTTGTGAAGTTATATTGTGCTAATCTAGATTGAATATGTAGACAAGATAACCTCCCCTGAGTTAAATTAAGGTATGAGTTTTCTTATGTCATGTACCTTGTGTTTGAATGTTTGATTATGTTGTTTATTGGTGTTTCAGTCTTGGTGTCTATTATGTTGTCTATCTATTGTTGAATGTTTTATTAATCACATGATATGAGTATGTGTCTATAAGGTTGCATCAAGAAATGATCTTGTTTTAAGATAGTTTTATTCACACATATGTGTTTAGATAGCTAATATATACTTGAGTGTAAGTAGGTGACAGTTGTAGCATTATGTCTAATGACTATGAGTTGACTATCGATTATGACATGATTGTTAGTCTTGGTAAAGGGTGATTTAAAATTGATAGATATGAGTGTATTGATATTTGGAACATGTGGTTAACATGTGTAAATAGTTGCAGGAAACATGCTTGGTATTAGCGTGACAAGGTAACAATTGATGTGTTTACATAACTAACATTTGGGTGATGTGAAAGTACATAGTAATCCTCGATTGCAACAAGGTAAAAAGGTAATAGAAAGGAATTGGGTGAGAATTCCTTTGGCTATGCTTGGAAACCGCAATTCCAAACAAATGAGTGCTTTGCATACAGGAAGTCTTAGTAACCCTAATTTGTCTGAAATTATGTGAATATGTGCTATATTCGTGGACATGTATTTGACAAGTATAACAACTGGTGTCGAGTTATAGCCATATTTGTCAAGGGAATTGGAATCCCTTAAGACATGGCATAGGTGTGTTCAGTAACAAGGGAACATGCTTGGAATAACAAGGTAAGCTAACTGGTATATTGTTATGTTTATTTATGCACTGATAGTTATGTGTTTATGGACATATGATGCAGGGATTGCATGGCAAGAGATTGACATGAAATCTTGAAGAGGGCTCAGGTTGAGATTTCCTTTAGAAGTATTGGGAACCATGCAAATTGAGTCATGGTGTTTGTTGTTAGTCTTGTGCTTTTGATCTTTTGTGATTTGGTTGTGATTGATTGCATCCTTGTTATGTCTGGTGCAAGGCCTTTCCACTTTGTTTGCGGTGTTGTATTGTTATTGATTTTCATGGTTTTCTCCTTGTTTGTTTCTTGTCTTTCCTTTTAGGTTTTGAGGATATTTGGAATTGGTTGGGAAAGAGGAAAGTTAGTGGATCTAGAGGAGAGATGAATGAAATCCAACAAGAAATGTAAGACTCAGATGAAGTCAGTGCATGTATAAGGGCAGTTGAAGGAAAGAGTATGACATATAGTTGGATTGGTTGGGTCCACTAGTGTAAATGGATGATGGTAGGATAGTTGTGAGAAAGGTAACAATTTGGGTAAGGTAAATGGATTTGAGATATCAGATGTCTTGGTTATGTTGGGAACAGTTGTTCCCGATGTTGTGCATGTGTTGCATGGATAAAGGGATTTTTCTTAACCTTGACCTTATGATATTCAATAATTATGTCATGATCATGGTTATGCTCATGTCCATATATGTATACATGTATGTATGTATGTATGTATGTATGTCATGTCTAACAGGGGTGACATGGATCATGATTGTTTAATGATAATGTTTATATCTATATCTATCTATCTATCTATCTATCTATCTATCTCTATATATATATATATATATATAATTATATATATAATAATATATATATATATGTATGTATGTATCTATGTATCTATGTCATTGTCTAATGGGGTCACCAGGGATCATTCTTGTGGAGGAATGATTGCTTATGCAAGTGAATGGCATTAAGAGGTTCTAGGTTTATGAGGAATCAAGTGGGAGAGTAGTCCTGAAAAATTTACAAGGTCAATATCATGTAGTTATGAGTTGATATTATGTGATTATATTATTTGATTATATTATGTCTATGTTATGGACAAGCCATACCGAGGGATACATCAGCGAAATGAAAGTAGTGTGGTATGCGGCATGCTGCGACAAGCATGGATAAGACACTCGAAGCAAGATTTCTTGGTAGAGACAGTGCAGTTTTTGATGTGTGGTACTACTATTGTGAATATTTTATACATGTTGTAAATGTTGCCTGCGATGTTGTGCACATGTGATGTTGTGCATATATAGTGTGTATACATGTTGTTTATGCAATGTTATGTCCAGGGTGGTACAAATAGTGTTGTGTGGATATTGCATATGAAATATTAGGTATAGATGGTTCTATGTACATGTTGGATATGCGGTGTTGTGTACATATTGTACTATGTGCATGATGGATATGCAGTGTTGTGTGCATATGGTGTTGTGCACATGTTGGATATGTGATGTTGTGTACATAGGGTGCTATGTACATGTTGTATATGCAGTGCTATGTACATATGGTGTTGTGTGCATGTTGTACATGTGGTGTTATGTACATATGGTGTTGTGTGCATGATTGTACAAGTGGTGTTGTGAGCATGTGGAGTCATGTACATGTTTTACATGTGGTGTTATGTGCAGGTGGTGTTGTGTACATGTCATGCATATGGTATTATGTACATGTCGTGCATATGGTATTGTGTGCATGTGGTGTCGTGTACATGTGATGCTATGCACACATTGTGCAGGTGATGCTATGTCCGCCTTTATTTTGATAATATAACGTCGATTGTAGAAGATATACCCATGGTCCACGGACCATGGGATTGTATAAATAGACCGAAGCTCTAAGTAGTTAAAGCTAATCTAACAGTGTCTAAGGAATGAAGGGGTATGCGACATAGATCTGAAGTGTAAAGTCTAGTTTTGAGTCGTAGCATAGGTAGAGGCTCTATAACTGAGCATGCAGAGGCCTGGTAGTCTGCAGTTGAGTACACGGACCCCTGTAGTTGAGTGCGCAGGGTGAGTCAAGTATGTAATTAGTTGGAAGTATTAATAAAGAGAAGTTTCTATCAATTTTGTGACTTTATTTCTTATTTTATGCATCTATTATGTTGGGTATGAATTTCACTTCTAATGCTTATATGATGCGCGAATGTATATAAATTGTATTGGTTAAGTGAACGCAAGTAAGAATATCTGTTACACGAAGACAACTAAGATTTGATAATAAGATAAGTAAGATACTGTGTGTAATTAGGGAAATAGCGCAGTTCGTTGCCATAACAACGTGAAAGCATCTTAACCCATGGTAAGGGCTGCGCGAAGGCCGATTGTAATAGATCGTGGAGGTACTAAAGGTTAGAATAGAGCGCGAAGTGACCTGCACGAAGGCAAGACTAGTTGGAATAAATTGACATCACATCCATCTCAAGGGTGTAGAAACTTGGTTCCAGCATGCCCCCAGACTGCTTCGAGTGATACTTCACTCTGTGCATTGCGGGCTTATGCCGAAAGGGCCAATAGTATAGGGATTTGTTTGGCTAAATAACTCTGAACTTGGGTTAGGCCCCCATAAGCCAACAAATGGTTCTCTTGCCAGGACCAGAATCTGCATGAGAGATGTGTGATTTCGTATCACTGGAATCCAACTAAGAAATAAATTGAAGGCTGGTTGGATAGAAGAATTCATGAGTTCACGATGCAGGAGAACAGAAACCCATGACTATCAAAAGAAGAGGGGCTAGACAGCTACCTGTATACAGAGATCCATGAAATCTTTTTCGCGTCCTTCCCTACTGAGCTATACGAGTGGATCGCGAAGCTAGCAGATAGCCAAGGAAGGTGGAAACTTGACATTCTTATTGTGTGGACCCCAGAGCTAGTGCGGGGATTAGAAGCATCAAAGGATAAGATCACATGTGCCATTGATCATTGGCTTGATCGTATTATAGGAGGATTTGTTACAGAGTTCGTGGTTGACACCTCAGTTAGCTACAGCGAGGCAGCGAGATGCTTTCTCAAAGGACCGCGAGGTAAGTATGTAAAGTATTTGAATACTTGGATTAAAATGTTGTTGTGCGTAAAGCTGGTTATGCAGTTACCTTGATGTTCAGGGCTACGCGAAGTAGAAAGGTTTATAGGAATGAAGGAAATAAGGGTCTGGAAAATAGCCCCTTGATTTCACCTCCGCGAGGAGATGAGGAAGAGCTCATGAATGTCTCTCCACAAAGTTCTATTAAGATGATAAGACAAAGAATTCAGCGAATACCACCTCCACCAACACCACCATCGGATTCACCTCCACCATCTCCATCTTCGCCCGTACCAACTCCACCACCATTGCGATTCAGTATGGAAAGCACAATGAAGTTTCCTGTGTTCAAAGGTTTGGGCAACGAAGATCTGGACCAATTCTGGTTCGTTGTAAGGGCTGTATGGGAAGCACAAGGTGTTACAGATGACCATATAAAGAAAGCGACGCTGGTTAGTGCCCTACGAGAGCACGCATTAACCTAGTATATTAAGTACTCTAATGATAACCCAAATGCAAGAGTCATGGATATCCAACAATGCTAAATAGAGAATTTAGCAGGCCTAAATCTAAAGTGCAGGCGATCGTGGGATTCAAAGAGATCATGGTGCTACCATGCGAGACTCCTTGGGAACTAGATCATAGGCTAAAATGTATGCTTCGCGAAGCAAATATGAATTTGATAGATGGACAGCATCGCGAGTGGTTTGTAGCTTCACTACTACCACATTTAAGGAGTGCGCTATCGCAGCAGAAGATAACAACTAAAGTAGAGGCCTTAGAGATTGCTATGAGGCTACATGAGACCCCGATGCAAGATCCTAATCTAGGAGTTCAGCAGATCCAAGCACAGCTAAAGAATCTGTGCCTTGAGATGCAGAGTTTGAAATAGGACAAGATGGTTTGACCAGAAGTGCGCGAAGAGGTATGGTGTGTGAAATGTAAGGGTCAGGGTCAAGACAAAGACCACTGCATAATTTTTACAAATTACCTTGCAGGAGGACAACCGATGCCTTTAAGGCTGGAAGCTCAAGCATGACCAAGCACGATGCCTTCTTTGTGTTGCATGATCTATCAAATAGCCAGAAAGCATGCCACGGACAATTGTCACCTGTTACAAAAGTATATGAAAAATTTGCAACAATTGTTCTGCAACTTTTGTAGCTCAGTGGGACATGACGAGTGCACTTGCAGAAGTTATGAGTTGATGATGGACATAACTCCCACCTATAGAGTTTAGGCCGAGACGCGACCCCTTGGCCTGAATGCGGGAATAGGCGAATAAGATTTCAGGGGCGTGGATGTGGCCGAGGCGGAGGAGGACCTGGTAGAGGTCACAAATAGTTGATTTGCTACAATTTCGGAGGGCTAGGACACTATGATCGTGATTGCATGAATCCAATGCACCCGTCATGTAAGTATTGCATGTTGTTTGATCATGAGACAAAAGACTGTCCTACTCTGATATCTAGGATATGTGACAAAGGAGTGTTGCTGCCTCCCTTGACTCAAAACCTGTAGATGATGAGGTCTGAGCCGCATGAGGAAGACTAGAATGTAAACATTGTGCTTCGAAGTGGAATCATGATAGGAGATGACAAGGGGAAACAACTAGAAGAGAGTACTTGGGTTCACAAAGCTCTGACGAAAGAAGCTAAGGTTGATTTGGAGTGTGCTTAGGAAACCTTCATGGAAGTTAAGAAGAGCTTCACTGATGCCTCCACTTCAGGAAGCAAAGATAAACCGGAGCCAAAGATGGACCCATCCATGCTCACAACTTTCCTGGAAACCTGTATGAACTTACTGTGCGACAATAAGGCTATGAAAGGATTAAAGGAGCTCATAAACAGACGTGCTGGGACTGCACCAGGAGAACCGCACGTAGTTTGGAAGATCGGAAAGCATAAGACAAGGACATGCCATGAAATGAGACTCACCACTCAGATCGAAGAATATGCGCCGAACCAAGTCATTCTAGATTTGGGATCAGATTTGAATGTTTTACCGAAACAGACATGGGAACGAATGGGGAGACCCACGCTGCAATGGTCTTCGATTCAGCTGAGAATGTTGAATCAGTAGAAAATAATACCCAGGGGACGATTGCAAGGAATAACTATGGATATTGAGGGAGCGACTGCGTTGGCAGATTTCGAGGTAATAGAGATTGTTGATGACAATAATCCCTACCTCGCACTCATAGGAATTGACTAGGCCACTGATATGAATGAGGTAATCAATATGAAGAAGTGAAAAATGATCTTTGAGAAAAAGTCACTGCACGTAATTATACCCCTGACCCTACTGAAGGATCACACTATATGGAGCTGGTCTGTGACTATGGGAGTGATGATGATCTAGATTGCATCTATAAGATAACAGCACGAGACCAAGACTAGGTAATTCCCACTACAAATGAATGGATTACATGGGAGTGCGAGAGCTCCTACACTTCGGATTCTGATGAAGAAATGGCAGAATCGGTTACATGAAGTAACTACGTTGAATTATAATATGATGACCAATTCGTTGCATTGTGTGTCAACATAAGTAATAGATCTGCCTACTTATGATGGTCTAAATGAGATAGATACCTTCTTGGATGCATTTGAAAGGGAGGTGCCAGAAAAGCAATGCTTCCAGGCCTTGGACTGGGAACTACATGTTACGCCTGCAAGATGGTGGGGTATGAACAAAAGAAGCTTTGACAATTGGCGTGAATGTAGGAAAATGATGCAAGTGTGATTTGAGAAGCTTAAGGCATGACTGACAGACAAGTACAATGGACGGAATTATCTGCATGCACATCTGGCAAAGTGGACGCAGGCCTATGGATAGGAGCCCCAACCTGCGTAGAGGCACATGTACTTCGCACTAAATACCTGGTAAATAAGCATGTGTTGGGGGGGAGAATTTGCAGATGGCTCTTAATGATGCGAAGACATTATGCAGGAAGAGAAATCATGTAGAAGATTCTCCGCACATAAGCATTTAACAAAGTACTAGAAACTGTGCTGACCAAGGTATGCAATGTACAGAGAAGTGATTGGGACCTACGCATACCTACAGTGTTATGGGCTTATCAGATGACCTGTAAGAAACTGGCAGGACAGACACCTTTTAGGCTTGTCTATGGAGTGGAATCCATAATGCCTATGGAATACATCGTGCCTATTCTACACATAGCAATGCTCACAGGTATGAGGGATCGCGGAGCCCTGGAGGAGAGGCTCGCGCAGCTGGAAGAGCTCAAAGAAGAACGATATTTGGCTGGATTGCACCAACAGGTCCAAAAGCAGTGCGAAAAGGCATGGCACGACCAACACATCAAGTTGGGCACATTCATGGTAAACAATTTGGTTTTGTTGTATGATAGTAAGTTTGATAAATTCCTAGGGAAATTTAGAATGCACTGGCTAGGGCCGTATATTATTAAGGAGATTACAAATGGTGGTATAGTACAGTTGGTAAAGTTAAATGGAGAACCCTTCCTAGGAAAAGTGAATGGTAGTCGTCTGAACCCATACACAAGTGGCTCAACCATCTGACTAACCAACAAAAGCATAGTCTTAGTGCTCTAGACAGCTGAAAGGAGGCACGAGACTATAAATTACTCTATCCAGGAACTGCGGGATGCCAGGACTACGCGTAGTAGCAAGTGTCATAGGGTCCGCAACAGCGCAAGGACAACTGTGCTACCATGCGGGTCAACCAGAAAGTGACTATTAAAGTCACTATTCACGATGTGATGCTTGGTTTGAGGCCAAATGGAGCAGGCAGTGGGCATTTAAGGCGAACTTTATGTGCTATATTCTTGAAAATATGCCACCAATCTAGCATTAATGGACTGAATGTGGGGGGAACGGTCGAATTCAAATTCAAAAGGTGCTATAAATTACAAATGGTTGTCCTACAAACAACACTTGGCAATTTGAGAATTGAGTTGTTACGCGCTAATATATTCATGAACCAAGACTTATTCAATATTCTCAAAGTGAATTCGTTGCTTGAGAAATTACTAGAGACACTGAGAGAACCATGGAATCGCACCGTGGAAACACCCAAAGAAGACATGGACACAGGCGTAGTGATAGTCGAGGTAGTCGTGTAGGAAATTGCAGAAGTAGAAGCCCCAAAGAGCACCGGAATAATCTCAAAGGTCCCTAAATCATCGTGCATGCTAAGACCTAAGAAGGATAAGCAGACCATGATATTGGTGCGTGTCTTGCCTAGAAATTTGTCGAGGGCCAAGCTCACAATGGAGGAAAAGGGTAAGGCCATCAATTTGGAGGCTAATGAGGAGGAAGAGTTTGAAGAAATCTTGGTGGAGGAGGAGGATGTAGAAATGGAAGTTGAAACCAGGGCGTGGACCCTATCACCAGGCTGCTAGAATATGTTCCTCCATGAAATGGTAAAGCTAAGGTTCCAAAGGATATAGATGAGAGCAAGAGCTCTGTACAAATCCCATTGCTCCCAGATGATATTATTTTTGAGGGCACAAACTTGGGATGGCCCGTGTTGAAATTTGAAGATTGGGACCTCACGCATGATGAGAAGTTCCCGCATTTAGTGACCACAAAGCTAATGCGCTAGAAGATAGATGCATCGGCTGGAATGATAGAGTTGGAGGCACACAAATGGCTCAGCGGTGCTGAGAAAGTAGAGTTGCTAAACCTGCTCTGGGTGCCACATTACGACTGCACCCCTGTGACCATTTTTTTCATCAGGAAGCTGCTCTTCCTAGTGCATGTCGGGTGCTTGTGACTAGAGGAGCCCATCCCCATCACAGACCATCTGATTTACATGATCACATGGACTACCTCGCACAAGGGAGGACCCATCAAACATTTCACAAGGAAAAAGTGATTACTTGGCCATCGCGGAGGCCATGAAAAATAAATTTTGAGTTGGAGAAGATGAAGTAAGGGTATGCTATCTCTAACATCAACAACCATATAGTTAAGGTCACGACACAGATATTGGCAGGAAAGGTGATGCGAAAGTGCCGCATGGATGAGGTGCCTGCACTAGTGGTTGCAGTAGCAGTGTAGTGCGTAGAAGGGGTCCCGTTCAACTGGGAAAATTATCTATCCGATAAGTTCTTTGCAAACTGCCACGAGGCACAGGAGCAGGGAAAAACATTCCATTATGCATGGCTCCCGTTGTCAATAGTACTGGTGGCATGGGAGTTGCCTGAAGATAGCTAGTTCCCGTCAATCATTCAGGACCTTCTAGAGGCAGTGAAGTATGCTTCGTTGTGAAAAACCAGGGACACACAAAGGATAAGGGAGAGTAAGATATTTTGGGTGCTCATGCAGATGAATATCAGGATGGGGGTCAATCTCAAGCCACAATTATCGCCCACCATTTACAATAGTCTAGAGAGCTTCGCAGAGTTCAAAGGAAACTTCCACCATGTCTTCATAAGGCCGTGGAAGGACCATACGAAAATGTGGCATAAGTTAGCATACTTGGAGACCGACAATGTAGTCTTTGAGGTCCTTGAGTCTTGGCTGCCATAGTGGTGCAATCTAGTTGGCTCCGTGGTGGAAGAAGAGTAGTCTGTTGTTTAGCGAAAGAAGGAAGAAATGAAACTGTGGATGGAACAGTCAATGAAAAAGTGTAGAAAGGAAGAAGTAGCAACGAAGGCCCAGGTAGCATGTGATGCTGTGCAGTAGAAAACAATAGAAGAAGAGTGTGAAGGATAGAAGTCACCTTCGCCTGAACTAGAGACCAACATGGAATAAGGTGGCGCAGACCCGCAGACAACGTCCACCAATTTAAAATGTCTGCACCCAAGAGAGCAGGTGGGGCTGTGAAAGAAGACAATGGCCTCAAAGAATTCATTCGACCCAATCACCCTCACTGAGGGGGATCTACATGATATCAGTGAAATGGTGAGGGATGTCACCATGAAGGCCCTCCAGTAGTTTGAGAAGCAACACCAATTGGTATTGGGGGATCTCAAGACACAGATATAGGAGTTGTAGGTTTGCACTCCACAGGCTGACACAGTGTCAACCAACCTCGCAATCAGCACTTCTGCGGCCGAGGAAATGCTACATGCGAGGATGAACAACACAATAATGCTGCCAGATGGAGCACTCATTATAGAGAATGAGGCCGATGACCTATGGTTAGTAGCTTGAAAGGGGTTGGGTTAAACATGCCTGCACTCCCTCAGGAGACGCTCTATCGTTTACAGGATGGAGTCACGGTAGAACTTCGGGCCAGGGAGAGCCACACTATACAGGTAATGAGCGAGAAGTGCATCAACATTGAGCAGTTGAGCCTACAACACAATGAGGTTGTGGAGTAGAACAAACATATAGTGTAGGTTGTGGAGGAAGCCTACCAGATGGTCTCAGAGTTAGCCATCCCAACAGAGGAATTGGTGGAGGTGCGCATCTAAAATTTAGCCATAGGGGTAGATGGCCCAGGTTCAGATGGAGCTAAACCTTTAGATAGCAGAGCTACAGTTGAAGGCGCAACCTTCAACTCCACCGAAGGTTAGAGAAAAGTGCACTACCGTGATCACAACAACAATGGTGGCAGTTGAAAGTGGGGTGACAGACTGCATGAAGTTGTTCGAGCAGTCATTCGAGGTCCTCACCACCCTGCAGGAGGACCCAAACATAGAGTGCCTAGAGACAGAGGTGCACAAGTTGAAACAGAGGTATGACGAGGTAAAATGGACCGTGCAGATGCTTGCCCTTACACAGAGGCTTTCAAGGATGCAGCAGGCCAAGGCGCTCAAGGAACAAGTGGATGCCGCTCGGCATAAAGAGGAAGATTTGAAACCATGCCTACAACCATGGATTGATGAGGCTTATAGCATTACAACATCCATTGAAGCAGAGCTCACATAGCTGCAAGAAACATAGGAGAGAATTTAGGGTAGTAGTTCAATGAAAGCGGTATCGAACATCACGTGTAGGAAGTCCAGCAGGTAGCCGCTCAGTGCGTTGCCGAACTTATAACAATCCAATCGGAGTTGGGAGGTCTTCGCGCAAAGATCTCCGCACCTATAGAGTGACTCGAGGGTGAGTCACAATGTTTGTGTTGGGTGCCTGTTGGGCACGTGATTCCCCAAGGGTAGTTTTGGGGCTTAGAGCCCAGATTATGATCGATTTCGTAATTCCCATGTAAAGACTCTACCTTTTGTGGGTGCGGAGTTCGTAGTTGTAAAAGATTCATAGGGTTGTCTGCCCTTATTTTGATAATATAATGTCGGATGTAGAAGATTTACCCATGGTCCGTGGACCATGGGATTATATTAATAGAGAAAAGATCTAAGTAGATAAAGCTAATCTAACAATGTCTAAGCAATGAAGGGGTATGCGAGACAAATCTGAAGTGTAAAGTCTAGTTTTGAGTCATAGCATAGGTAGAGGCTCTGTAGCTGAGTGCGTAGAGGCCTAGTAGTCCACAACTGAGTGCGCGGACCCCTGCAGCTGATTGTGTAGGGTGAGTCGAGTCTGTAATCTGTTGGAAGTATTAATAAAGAGAAGTTTCTCTCAATTCTGTGACTTTATTTCCTATTTTATGCATCTGTTATATTGGGTATGAATTCACTTCTAATGCTTATATGATGCACAAATATATATAATTGTATTGGTTAAGTGAATGCAAGTAAGAATATCTGTTACGTGAAGATAACTAAGATCTGATAATAATATAAGTAAGATACTCGGCGTAGTTAGGGAAATAGTGTAGTTTGCTTCCATAACAATGAAAAAGCATCTCAGCCCCTGGTTAGGGTTTTGCAAAGGCCGATTGTAACAGATCGCAGAGGTACTGAAGGTTAGAATAGAGTGCAAAGTGACCTACATGAAGGAAAGATTATTTGGAATAAACCTACATCACATCTATCTCAAGGGTGCAGAAACTTGGTTCCAGCATCCCCCCATATTGCTTCGAGTGAGACTTCAGTCCGCACTCTGTGGGCTGATGCCAAAAGGGCCAATAGTGTAGGGATTTGTTTGGCTAAATAAATCTGAACCTAGGTTAGGCCCCCATAAGCCAACACAACCGATATGGAGTGCATATGGAATAAGGACAAAGGTAGAAACTAAGAATTGATTAAAGGATAAGTATCATTATTTTATTTTAGTTTTATTATGCATGCAATTTATGATTATGATCTATGATGACTACATGTGATCTATGATTCTAGTTTATGATGGTTACATGTGATTTATGATTTTGATCTATGATTTTTGTGTTTTGAGCTAAATTGATGTGATATGTTTATACATGATTATTTGGTCAAAGATGCTAGTTTGACTTGTTGTGACAGGAAGAGAACATAACTGCAAGTGTACCTTATTGAGAGGCCACCAATGAGGTATTATTTGAAGTTATTTCAATTTATTTTGAATCTAATGGAAATTATGTGCTTGGTACAGGAAAGCATGAAATGCTAGTTGGGTGGTCGAAACTAACGACAAGAATTAGAAACAACAACAAAAGAAATTGGAACAGGTAGTAATGTGTTGGTAAAGCACTTTAGGAGCAGGACCATTATGAGACATTGGTGCCTAATATTCTGCATTGATTTACATGAGCATGTTATATTGACTGGTATGATGGTTTTGAGGCAGGGATATGCCTTGGTTATTTACCTTTCAATGCGAGGAAGCCTTGCTAAGGGATGGATCACCCGGGATAGGGGATGTCGGGAAACTTGGAAGGTGAGTAACTTCATGGAAGGGGGTGACTGGATTGCCTGAGGGACTGTGTAGCAGATAAGGGAATGTCAGAGATGGATTTGTTTTGGTAATTAGAACTTCTAGATGGAATCAGATGCACATTGGGAGTGCACCCTAGAAAAATGAGCTGATAATTGTTCATTGAGAGGACAACTGGTGCAATATTATAACACTGGACATTGGATGAAAATTTGACTTTGACAGTGGATTCTGGACTTCCTGGGAAGGACGTGGATCTTGGTACTACTTTTGAGAGTGGAGGTGTGAGCCTCTGGATTCCCTTGTGGTGGATGCAGGCATCGTATCCGTTTCTTGTTGGCTTAGAAAATGTGCATATGTGTATAGGTGTGTATTATTGTAAATACTATAGGTGTGCCTTTTTAACTCCTAATTATCTTCACATTAATTTTCATCCCAGGGATGACTTTTTATTTCAAGAGTGTACTCAGTCTGAGGCAACTATTTACTCAAGAGTAATGTTTTGCAGTATAGTGCTTAAAAGTAAATGGATGCTTGAAAAGAAATCTAACTATAACAACATTAACTCAATTGCTCTGAAATCCAACTATTCACTCAGCAAACATCAATCGAGAATACAATAGCAATAACTCATTCCTCTACAGATTGATACAATCGAAATCAAACTAGAACAAGACAATCAATCTGAGAATGAGGAAGCAGTAACCAATGTTCTCTACAGTTGACAACCCTACTTTAAAACAATTAAAAGGAAATATAAATTGAACTAAAGCTACTATTTAAAGTAAATTAGGAAAGCTCTTTAAAAGAAAACTCTTGCAATTAACCAACAGAAATAAACAGCAAAGTAAATGGAAAACAAACTGTAATTAAAGGAATTGAATAACCAACAATCTATAATGAATATCAAAGTCTGAAATGAATAGCGAAAATTTACATTTGAAATGAATAGCATAAAAATATACGTTGAGAAGGATAATAATCTCTACTATGATGTTAAAGAACAGCTACGCGATTCATTCTCAACTTGTGTGATAAACAAATTTCATAAAATATTACAATAGCTTGCTGCAAGAACATGAACTGTAAGGCAATACGATTCAAAGAAATAAAAATTAAATCAAACCATCACATGGCTAAAATTGGAAATATATAATACACAACAACAACATAATCCAACAGAGGCTGGGCCCTTAGTCGCCAACGGATGCTGTTGGGCTACTTCATATAAGGCGAATGAACAATAACTCCCAAATTATATATTAATCATCAAACTGTGAAATCATTACAATAGCTGAAGCTTTGAGAATTACAATGGTAATGCAACAATCCCTTTTTCCTCCTATCCTATCATGAATCCTTAATTCTGAATCTCTAATTGAAATCATAATTCTGAATCTATCCTTGAATTCATCATCCTCCCCCTTCTCTGATCTTTGTTCTGATTTAAATACACAAAGAGCAGAGAGCGGTTACAACTGTGATGATTAAAATATAATCATTATTACAAAATTCGATTGTTTCCAACCAATTGATCAACAAGAAAATATATTTCCATCAATCCTTCAACAAGAGCAAGGCGAATTTGGCTTTGCAGCTGAGATTTGGAAAACGGCCACACAACAAATCTGAGAGAATCATGCTCAAAGAACCCTGTGTTTCTCTCAATACAAGCCGAATTCGGGAAAATTGTTCAGTCTTAAAGTTAATTTAGTCCATTCTGGACAAAACCCATGTTCCAGATTTTCCATATTCTTCTTCATTTGCCCAGAATCTCAACCGCAAAACTATCACTTCTTATTCGAGCGAATTTTTGAGTTGGAATATTTAATGATCAAACCTTCAATCTCGAAATTGTATTGGAGGCTAAAAATGGTGAATAATGTTACAACCAATTTATTAAAACTATCATTGATAAAATTATGCATAATCATCAATTTATTAGAAATAAAAGAGAATAAATAATATTCATCCATAAGAGCATAAATCATTATAAAATGGATTTATATAATAAATTATAATAAATGACATGATAAAGAAGAGTAAAAATGGATGAAATAAGTGTTAAAAAGTGGTCGTATTCATGGCCCAACATACCCCCACACCGAATATATTGCATGTCCTCATACAACAAAAAACTGAATATATTGCATGTCCTCATCCAACCCAAAGACAAAACCCATGTGTTAACCAAGCAATAATTTTTTTTTATTCATCTAAGCTCATGAAATGGATAGAACAAATGAATTCTTCCTTAATTAATGAATATTCAATTTTAGCAATCTTGATGAAGGCATAACAATGAAGTTGCAACAAAATATGATATAAGTGACAACAACCTTCATTAACCATTTTCCCAAAAACTACAAACCAGATTTTGTTGAAATTATGCAAGTAGATTTCAACTATATTAATACTTCTATGATCTAAAAATCAGATCGTTTTGATGCACGGATCATGAGATATAAACAAAATGGTTGTAAGTGATAGTGCATGATTTCCGAAATTTTATGAACTAATTTAACATGAAATTATCTAGGTTTGTATATTTTAATGATACGTTTGTGTTTTCCAGAAATCACAAGAATTGGGTTCATAGTTTTAAAAATATATGGAAATCAATTTCTGCATTGTATAAAAATGAAATTGTATGCCTTAAATGAGAAAGAAAATATAAAACATCCATCATGCGTAGCAATTCCTCCCCCTCTCTGAAGAATCAACATGCCCTAATGCAATGCTAGAAAACAAATAGAGGTGGTTGCTACCATCTGTTGAATTCTATGCTTGGTGTAAAACAACATGGAATAAGGGAGGTGTTGAGAATGAATACGAATAGCAATGGATGATAAAGAAGATGAATGACATGGTTATAAGAAAGAAATGAATGAAAAGAACACTCCCCCAAACTGAAAGATGATATGCCGCTGAAAAATGGAAAGTGGTAAAGATGTGGAATGAAGAATGATAAATAATGCTCAAAATGGATTTTCATTAAATTCGTAATAAATTAGAAAATTATGTTATTTTACCTCAATTTTTACCGCCAAAAGAAAAATGTGAAATGATATATATGGACTGGTAGTTGTTGAAGCTGATGTAGCCAGAGTTGGTGCTAAAAGTGATGCAAAAGGTGGAATCCAAGCAAGCACATCATGTCTAAAGAATTGTTCACGTTCGCGAGTTGCTCAAGCCTCTTCTGTTAGTTGCAATAGTGTAGTCATGCTACGAATAGAGTTTCCCCCATACTTGTTGTTCTCCTGTAAACAAATCATTATTTTGCATACAATGTTCTTGAATCCATAGTGTTAGTTTTGAATAGCAACAGATAAGATGCATGCAAAAATTTCAATCAGAAAAACTTATGTATACATGCAATACTAATATTTTGTCAAATCAACACGTTATGGCAGAGTGCAGTAATCATATCACATGCTATCCCATAATGTATACATTCCCCCCTCCAATTCGAAAAGGGATTCCATGACCATAAAGCATATGAAAGGTGTTGTGCTGATGGCAAGGCAAGGGAATGAACAATATGGCAATAAATGAAGTAGAGTACACATATCAATGATAGAATGACGAGAGTTATGGTTATAATGAGAGCAGAGTGTATAAAGATAATTATGAATAAGAGGTAGAACGCTTTGTATCGATGATAAGTTATGCGAAAAAGGAAAAAGGACAACAATATGCCAAAAAGATGCTTTGCTGACGGTATTCTAGCTGAAAATGATGCGATTGATCATAAAATAATTTCTCATGCGTAAAGGTTCAAAACAAGCAAAAAATTAAGGAAATAACTTCTCTGATAAAAAGAAAGAATAAGAAAAGGGTATTATAGTAATAATTGATGATAAGATATAACTTCAATACCATAAGAAGAGCCTCTGCTGCCAGCAGGCGTCCATAGCCTCGACAGTGTTGCTTTTTAACCCATATGAGCCAGAATCCTCAATTTATAGCTAGAGAGTTTCAGTGCTGTTTTACAGAAGAGATCAGTGTGCTGGCATGGTAACCAGATGACCACACTGCCATTCACTGGGATGTAGCAAAAGTGATCAAGCCAGCTCGTGATGAGACCTCCTATTTCAAGGATTATTTGGCTATCCAATGGATCATAACCCTGGTGTGGTGGCCATAATGGGAATGTCACTTTGTTACAACCTTATGAACATGGTACGCTGGCTCATAATGAGACCCCCTATCCTCCATCTGTGAACAAAATTTTGTTGTTATTACATATTTTTATGATAAAAAGAGGGAGGCTCAGTACTACTTAAGAGCAGGGATGGTGGAAGAAGTTGAACATGTCAATAGAAAAAAAGATATATACCCATAATCTCATTTATTACAAACAGAGAAGATTATAACCAGGAAGGGTGGAACCAGCATGGTATTAAGATGATCAATCAATATCATGTACAACAGAAAACAATGCAGTAAAGTAGTATATAAATAATTGTGTCCCTTTTGAAAAGAGTCTATCATCAAGGAGTTGTCTTGTTAAAGATCATAACGCGAATGATATTAACTCGCTTCAATAGAATCCATAATTCTTTTCCTCATAAAAGTAGTGTACTTCATGCTATGAAAGGGAATCAGTAAAATGTGGTTGAGATGAACTAGGAATAATCCCACAAGAGGAAGGAAGGGTTGCTCTCGAAAATACTCCCAAAGTGTTGCTCCTTTGAAGGAACAACAAAAACAATCAAAAAGTGTTGTTCCTTGTAGGGAACAACAAAGGAAATGCACACCAAAAAGAAAAAATACACACGAAAAATTGTTGTTCAGTGTAGGGAACAACGAAAAAATGCAGGTGAAAAAGTGTTGTTCCCTAAGAGAAAGAACAAGAAATGCGAAAATGATGTTCCTTTGAAAATGAACAGCAAAAATGTGAAAGTGTTGTTCCTTTTTTGAAAAGGAACAACAAAGTGTAGAAGTGTTGTTCCATTTGAAAAGGAACAACAAAACGTGAAAGTGCAGAAGTGTTGTTCCATTCGAAAATGAACAGCAAAACATGAAAGTGCAGAAGTGTTGTTCCATTCGAAAAGGAACAACAAAACGTGAAAGTGTAGAAGTGTTGTTCCATTCAAAAAGGAATAGCAAAATGTGAAAAAAGAACAGTAAAATGAACCGTGGAAAAGGAATAGAAAAATGAACTGTGGGAAAGGAACAACAAAATGAACCACAGGAAAGGAACAACGAAATGAACCGTGAGAAAGGAACAACAAAATGAACCATGGAAAAGGAACAGCAAAATGAACTGTGGGAAAGGAACAGCAAAATGAACCGTGGGAAAGGAACAACTGACACAAAAGGTGATGTTCTTAAAAGAACAACAAAATGAAAATGATGTCCCTTTGGAAAAAGAACAACAGAAACAACAAAAGTGCACACAAATGTTGTCCCTTCATAAAGGAACAGCAAAATGCACAAGCATAAAATGCAAGCACACAAATAATGAATTAGTTGTTTACTGTATTGATGTTGATGATGGGTTACAGTTTGAATGAAGCAACACCTGAAACACAAAATATAAGAGAGATTAGAAAAGAAACAACATTTTATTTAAAAATAGTATGTAAATAAATAAATTAAATTACAACAACTATGATATTATGTAAAAAATGGTCTCTTTGAAAAATGTTTTGGCAGCAAAGACATGACATGAATCTTCAAATGGAAATCAATTCTTCATTTCTTCTATTGTGAATCCGTTGGGTAATGAGTTGGATGAAATTCCCTTGTTTCATTAAAATTTCTTTCAAGAATCGCTTGTCCATAAATTGACCTTATTTTTCTCCTAGGACCTGCAAAAAATGAGTATCTACCTACAATAAAACATTAAATCATGGAGAAAGAGAGGTGTACGGGCTCCCCTAATCCAATAATTATGCAAAAAACTAACAAGTAGTTACTCTGTAGAACAAATCCATGGAGAAAATAAGAAAGTAAAATTTATTTGTCACCTGCAAGAGAGCTAATTCAAAGTTGTATCTCCAATAGAAATAGGTTTCAAAAATTCAATGATATGATATGTCAATTTTAGTTAGAACACCCTGCATAACTGAGTTATCTTCGATTACCCACCTTAAACCAACAGTTGATATTTCAAGCATAAATTTTTCGTTTGATGTAAGATTCGAATCATTCAAATTGGAAATTAAACTAAATTCATTTATTTATCGCCAATAGAAACAGGCTTTGAAGACAAGAAGAATTGATAGGTCAAATACTCTAAGGAATAGGCGGAAAAACAGAGTTTTAAAAGTGTTGATTTACGATAGACAGTCAATATTCTGATCATAACTTCCTCATACGATATCAAAAATGCATGATTCCAATTTCATTGTAAACTATATGCATAGATAAATCTACCATAAAAACATGTTTTAAAAATTCAACAATTTAGGCCTCCAAAAACCGACTGTCCCAACTTTGTTCCTGAGCTGCCCACTAGACACCCTGTCAATGTTTTGGTTCTAACTTTTTCGGTCCAAATCCAAATTGAGTAATTCAAATTGGGTTGGAAAGTAGACATCAAGGGCTACTTAGGATAGAAACATGTTTTAAAAATATTTTCTTTTGGTCCCTCAAAACATGACTGTCCTGACTGTGTTTTCAAGAATTTCATCAAGTCCGCAAGCCAAAAAAATATGATATTCAAGCATTTTTCCAAATTGGTGATAAAAATGAATATGATTCTTTGTAGAACTATTCTTTCCATTATAATTCATATAAATACACAAATTAATTAAAAAAAATTATCACCGATGTTGATTTCCACAGCCTGTTGTAACAAAAAACAACTAATTTTACATAAAAAAAACAAAATGCATTTATTTATTCCCTTATTTATTTTATTTTCTACACTAACCTATTTTGATTTGAAAAATAAATATGACTACTTCTATGAGTACTTCCAGTGGATCCATTTTCGAAATAAGGCTTCATGTATACACATACCCAAATTTGAAAAATGCATATTAATGAATATTAGGGTATGAGAAGCCAACTTCCCTTGAAAAGATGGTGTCAAAAATTGTTGAAGTATGGAGTGATGCTGCAAACAAGTGATGGAGTGAAACCAATCTTCAATATATTCTTTACTTTCTTGATTTCCCATAGCCATCATATCATGAAGTTCTTGAGCTTTTGAAATGGCTTGTTGATGCAAACTAAAAAAACCTCATGTTTTTCCGTAACTTCTACAATTTTTGAATTTGAAACATTCTGAATCTCATTATAAGTTTTCTCCAATGGTGCATATGAGATAGAATGGGTGGGAAGGGTGAGTAAATTTTGCAATTCAACATCGTAAGCATGTTGTACTGGTTTATTGTGGTGAGGGTGTGGAATTAGTTGAGCAGGAAATTGTGCATGGAATGGAGCATTTTGATGATGTGGATGATTGGGTTGAGTGGGTGGTTTTGATGGGTAAGCAAGATGTTTTGGAAGAGCTAGTGAAGAATATGGAGAATGTGTTTGTGCTACAAGATGAGAGAGAGTAATCATACAATCATAAGGTGAGCCATGCCAAACTTGTAAACAAGATTGGTGGTGGTTATATTGAAATTGACATGGCTGCCCTAACACATTAGTATTCCATAATGGATTATGCAAGTAAGAGAATGGAGAAGAAGGGTTTTGAA
>APFE031022932.1:2805-29165 GCA_000404065.3 Pinus taeda | reverse complement strand
AATTTCGAAATCAAATAAGAATGTGTCTGGATCTTCATTTTTCAAACCATGAAAATTTGGTAGTGAAGAAGGGGGAATTATATGCATTTGTGTCACTCCTCCTAGATCTTTGATAGGAAATTCAAAAGTTGCAATGTTGGCCATTTCTTACCATAATAGAAGATGTTCTTCATGTGTTTCTTCGAGGCTCCTTCTTCAAATGTTCTTGTCAATCAATTAGTAAAATGGGTGGTTCTTACATCACCACTTGAGTGAAATCATAAGATTTGTTTTTCAAAATTTCTATTTTTTTTTAGTCATTCACACAAAAATTCAAACATCTATTTCTACCCTAAGTTCTTTAACAGTTATGTTGGAAAGCGGGCAAGGGAGCAGGGCTTCTACATGCTCTATACACAGGTTCTTACCTTCCATTTTTAATACCCAATTCTTTCTCCTAACAGGCACTCATCAGATGCACACTACTCTTTAAAAATGCCTACACTCTCCCCGGCAACGACACCAAAATGCTGAGTGATAAAAAGGTGTCTTTTTAACTCCTAATTATCTTCACATTAATTGTCAACCCAAGGACAACTTTTTATTTCAAGAGTGTACTCAGTCTGAGGTGGCTATTTACTCAAGAGTAATGTTTTGCAGTATAGTGCTTAAAAGTAAATGGATGCTTGAAAAGAAATCTAACTATAACAACATAAACTCAATTGCTCTGAAATCCAACTATTCACTCAGCAAACATCAATCGAGGATACAGTAGCAATAACTCATTCCTCTAGAGATTGATACAATTGAAATCAAACTAGAACAAGACAATCAATCTGAGAATGAGGAAGCAATAACCAATGTTCTCTACAGTTAACAACCCTGCTTTAAAACAATTAAAAGGAAATAGAAATTGAACTAAAGCTACTATTGAAAGTAAATTAGGAAAACTCTTTAAAAGAAAACTCTTGCAATTAACCAACAGAAATGAATAGCAAAGTAAATGGACAACAAACTGTAATTAAAGGAATCGAATAACCAACAATCTATAATGAATATCAAAGTTTGAAATGAACAACGAAGCTTTACATTTGAAATGATTAGCATAACAATATACATTGAGAAGGATAATAATCTCTGCTATGATGGAAAAGAACAGCAACGCGATTCAATCTCAACCTGTGCGATAAAACAATTTCACAAAATATTATAATAGCTTGCTGCAAAAACATGAAACTGTAAGGCAATACAATTCAAAGAAATAAAAATTAAATCAAACCATCACATGGCAGAAATTGGAAAGATATAATACACAGCAGCAACGTAATCCACCAGAGGCTGGGCCCTTAGCCCCCAGCGGAAGCTGTTGGGCTACTTTAGATAAGGCGAATGAACAACAACTCCCAAATCATATATTAATCATCAAACTGTGAAATCATTACAACAGCTGAAGCTTTGAGAATTACAATGGTAATGCAATAATCCATTTTTCCTCCTATCCTATCATGAATCTTTAATTCTGAATCTCTAATTCAAATCATAATTCTGAATCTATCCCTGAATTCATCATCCTCCCCCTTCTCTGATCTCTGTTCTGATTTAAATACACAGAGAGTAGAGAGCGGTTACAACTGTGATGATTACAATATAATCATTATTACAAAATTTGATTGTTTCCAACCAATTGATCAACAAGAAAATATATTTCCATCAATCTTTCAACAAGAGTAAGGCGAATTTGGCTTTGCAGCTGAGATTTGGAAAACGGCCACACAGCAAATCTGAGAGAATCATGCTCAAAGAACCTTATGTTTCTCTCAATACAAGCCGAATTCGGGCAAACTGTTCTCCAATAAAGTTAATTTGGTCCATTTTGGACAAAACCCATGTTTCGGATTTTCCAGAGTCTTCTTCATTTGCCCAGAATCTCAACCGCAAAATTGTCACTTCTTATTCCAGCGAATTTCTGAGTTGGAGTATTTAATGATCAGATCTTCAATCTCGAAATTGTATTGGAGGCTAAAAATGGTGAATAATGTTACGACCAATTTATTAAAACTATCATTGATAAAATCATACATAATCATCAATTTATTAGGAATAAAAGAGAATAAATAATATTCATCCATAAGAGCATAAATCATTATAAAATGGATTTATATAATAAATTATAATAAATGACATGATAAAGAAGAGTAAAAATGGATGAAAAAAGTGTTAAAAAGTGGTCGTATTCATGGCCCAACAGCAGTGTGAATATTTTCTAGTTGAAACAAATGTGTATGTGTGTATATATGGTTATTATTGTAAGTACCGTAATGAGATGTGTTATAAAGATCCAGTAAATGACATGTTTATCATGTTTCAACAATGGTCATTGTAAATACTGCAATGATCTATGTTATAAAGCTCCATGGGTAGTATGCTTTTTTTCAACAATCTTGTTGGTTATAGGTTTCATTAAACACCTAGGATGGTGTTCCCCCAAGGGGAAGGGTTCTATAATAGCCCTGGTTAAAAATCCATGTAAAAATATATAAGGCAATGGTCATGGGACATGTATTCCAAGCATAATGGTGGGAAAAATATCCTAGTGGGTGTTCATTTCGGTTATTATGGCTAAAGGAATTGGAAAAGGCAATGGAAAGGCTTTGAAAAGGAAAAGAGGCATTTTTTGCACATTTAATTATGAAAATAACGAAAATTAGGAGAAAAGGAAGGTAAAAGGTCACAGGTCGCATGTGAGGAGGAAAATGATGTAAAATAATGGAAAATGAAGAAAATAGAGGCCTCATTAATAAAAAGGCTTCTGAGGACCAGTTGGCAAGATTTTACTCAGTTTTGGAGTTCTCTCCTTTTTCTCTCTCTCTCTCTCTCATACTCTTGGACACATAGAGTTTTCTTGGAGCACTTTGGCATTGAATCAAGAAAGGGAAAGAATGCAAGAGGAAGGAAGGAGAAAGCAAGGAAGAGAAGGATCAAGAAACTACAACATAATTATTTACATGTATCAATTTGCATGTTCGATTTCCTTGTTAAATTTGGCATGCATCATATTGCATGGGATTCTTTGCTGTTATGGCATGGGTTTTTCCAAGTGTGATAGTTTTTTCAACCTAGCCTTGGCATTTTTGGATAGGCATGGTGTGATGGAATTCTCATGTTTTGGTTGAGATGGATTCAAATCTGAGTGAGGCGGATCTCTAAAAGAAAGAACACATGCCCTAGTGATCCCAGAATTGGACTGTGGATTGCAGTAAAGCCACTAGCCTAGTGACCCCTAAACCAGACTGTGGGTTGTGGTAAAGCCATGTATTGTGTGCCTCGGTGGGCCTAGGAATCCCTTACTGGTGAATGGGGGGATATAAGGTAAGACTAAAGGTGCATGCTCTCCATCAGGCCTAGTAATCCTGGGATGGGATATGTAATAAAGCTTGGAGAGTGGGTCTCAATTTAGGGCCTATTGATCTGGTTTGGATTGTGGTAAAGCCTAAGAGACTAGGAGACACAAAATTTCCTCACAATGTAGGTGGTGAAATCTGGTGGCATCCATGCTTATTTTGACCTAGTGATCTGGTGGAGATCATGGCAAAGCCTATTATTACATGTTTATTGTGTTGGCCTAATGATTTGGGATGGATTATGGTAAATATTGGTTTCTATTGATGAAGGTGAGGTGGTTTAGCCTCAAGATGCCCTAGTTTGTTCTTTTGGTTTGAGTCCCACATTCATGCTTGGAATATGGCATAGGGGTGAATAACTAAAGATAGATTTGGCTTAGCCATTCTATGTCAGGTGGAATGTGGAGTTCCATTCTGGGTTGGATTTTGTATTCATTAATAAGAGGTTATTTATTTGATATCTTATGTATAAATGTATTGGTTTATATGTGGATTCTATGGCTAAAGTATCCTTGACATTTTTGTTTTTATTATGCTGGTTATAAGCATGTATTATAACAGTGATGATGTATGGATCTCCTCATGTTTTCATTTGTAAATGAATGGATAATGTATCTATGACCTAATAGATGATAATGCAGCTAATGGTACAAGGGAACAATGCTACTTAGCAATTATCAGATAAGTATGAGACCCCTATGCTTAAATTTGTTGTTTACACCTGTAGAATACATATTTGTGATATGTTTGATGAAATTCCTGTCATGGCTAGTAAGGGTATAGTTAATCCCTTGCTCATGTAATTTCATTTGTATCATCATTACCCTCTTATATTTTTGTTCTGAAAGTGTGATTTAATTCTTGGCAGTGACCTAGACTCTGGGCCTGAAAAAGTGGCTCAAATCCCAAGGAGATGTCACAACACTGTGAAAAATAGTCCATGGACATTGACATGCCATGCTATGGGAGCATCCAGAGCTCTCTAGATGTAGGCATGCCAATATCACGGGAGAGATCGGGGGTTAATTTGTCTAAACACTAAGTGGGACTGTTACACAAAAAATTGTCACCATGATTTTCTACAGTTTGTGTGAGTCCATCACCACTCATTCATACCTCCTTTGCAAGTCTTAAGCATCAGCTCTTCATATCAAGCCTTGAAAATGGGAGAAAGACCTTAAAAATATCTTAAATCTTGGTTTTGCACTTTCTCCTAGCATTGCCTGCGGTACCTCACTCAATGGTCATGTCCCCTGCGAACCTGACCGCTCTGTCTGTTAAGTGATGGGTGCGAACCCCTGTAAAAGTTAAAAAGGCATGAGTTTTCTCTTAAAAACTCACCTTGGGTCACTTCTGGATGCTTCTAGAAGGAATATTACGTTGGCAAGTCCGCTCCACTTTGGTTCATCCATTCCATAACTAAGGGAGCTAACTCCATGATATGAGGTGCTTATCCCATTGAAGGAGGAACTTATCCCTTCAATGGTGGACCTGCAACTTCCTCTATTTGCACTATAAATTCAGGCATTGGGCTGGTTGTAGGAGAGGTTGAAAGCTGAATATTCTTGAGGGTAAATGTTGTTGGAAATTAGACTTCCTTTTTGAGCTTGTGAGAGGAGAGATCACATACCTTTCATTTCATTTGGGAAGTGAGTGAGGCTTGTCAAAGTAGAGGAGATTCCTCCTGGACCCTGGAAAGAGCTTGTGCAACATCAAGGCAAAGGTTGTAAGGTTCTTTTATTCATAAAGTTAATGCAATCAAGTTTGTTTTTCTCAATGAACTGTCTCTAAAGGTTTATTTTATGAGCTCCTTGATCTTCATAATAAACATGTTTTATTATATTATCTATGGAGGTGTTCTTTGATGTGTGTTTGTTTGTGTATGCAGGTTATTATAAGGGAAATGCTTGAAGCTGTTGGAACAAAGCTGCCACAAACAAGCGTTGGACCGAGGTAGGGTCTATTACACCTCTTAGTTTTCATTTATGAATTGAAACATGTTTAGAGAAAAGTAGATTTGCTTGTACTGCTTGTTGCTAGATATCATTTTATACTAGGGAGATCAGTCTTTTCCGCAAGAACAATTTATCTGGCCAACAGGGACCCAAGGGCTAGTTACTAGAAAAGTTGGGATGGTTCTTGAGAGTCCTCATGCTGGTGTGGAAGGTTCTATGTTGTGTTTCCATTGATTCCATTTCCTTAAGGTCACATAGGAGGTTTAATTCCATTATAGTAGTCTCTTGTAACATGTTTACCCCGGTTGGGCGGTGACTGGCTAGATGTGAGAGGAGGGTGTTACAAGGGTCGGGGCCTTGATTAGATTCACATTTTGTGGTTTCACCAACAAAGGTTGACTACCGACCACGAAAGTGGACGTGCCTTCCATGTATATTTTCCATGTGTACGATGACATATATGCCTACATGGGCACCTCGTGGGAGCCATTTAGGTGCCACATAGAAAGTGAGGGCGACGTGTCTCTATCTAATAAGTCAATCTTGGAATGGCCATATCTTTTGATCGGGGAGTTGGTTTGGGACAAAATTTATATCATTGGAAAGGTCTTGACAAGGTGAACACAACAATGTTGTCCATTTAAGTTTCAAGGAAGTTGAAAGGGGTCTAAAACTTAGATACCATCTGCATAACTGAACCTTGGGGTTTGGGTCATCATCATGGTAACTACCTCCTTCTACCTTGAGTTGGGGTTAGGGTTTGCAAGGGGTGCATTACAACGGAGAAATTATTATGTCAATATAAGACATTGTGGGATCTATGTGACGATTCAAAACTTTATTTTTATGGGAATGGAGAAAATAAGTATGAACCAAGATGAAATGATGATATATTGAATAGACACAATTGTGAAACATTGCTGATGTGGAGGGATAGTATAAATTGGAAACCTATGCTTTTGAAGTTTTCATCTTTAAGTACATAGAAAAATATGTTGTGAAATTTGAAAAGGGATTAGAAACATTCCATGCTATGTTGTGGAGTGTCTCTTCTATAAAATACAAATGAACTAGTAGCACATGCATAAAGGAGCTTGTTGTGTGAAATAGTTGTTGATAGAGACATAGGTCCACAAGATACATGTAATTTGCTTCTAGATCTCCCTTTTTCTTAATGCATCCATTTATTTTTGGTTCTAAATGTTGGTATGAAGGTTTTCAAACAAGTATAGGTTGATACATACAATTATAACAATGATAATCCCCTTTCTGATCCATGTATGAAACAACTTGCCCATACTGAGCAAGTTGCATTGGTAGATATCACAAAATCAAGGTCACATGAAAATCATCAATGTGGAGATAAATAGTGACAAATGAATAATGCAACTATTTTACATGTGTTTCCTTGATTTAACTCAATTTTCAATTGGGAAGATGACAAATTTGTAGAATTTTGTTAGTCTAAGTTGGTATTTTACAAAACCATTTGTGATTTCTACATAGACATAGGTTAGGAAACTGATGAGATTGTGGGTATTTGGGAAAAAATTTGATATGAACCATGGAATGTTTATCATAATCCATTGCCTCCAATTGATCTAGTTGAATTTGATGCAAAAGAAGAAGTTTGAAATCCACTTGCAAATTATAGGGAGAATGAGTGGGAGATCATTTGTGGATTATGTAAGAATAAATTAGTAAATTAAAATGATTTTTATATTCTTGGACATATGTATTGTGATGTTATTAGTAATTGGAACAAAAAGTTGGTTGACAAAAACACTTGCAATCATGTTATTCATTTCATATTTCAAAATAAAAAGTTGAATTCCATTCATACTGAACAACATGCAAAGTATTATTCATTTGAAATTTTAGGGTTTAAGAAAAGAAGTGCATTTTATATCATCCTTGGCAATTATAGCTTAGGGGTTGATCCATTGCATTGATAATTAAAGGAATTGCAAGAACATGAAATTCTTATTTCATTGGAGCTATTAAAAATTCCCTTGAAACCAATTCCCTTCCTAAGAAGAGTCCATACTTCTTTTAGATCCTACAAGGGGCGCATCTTTCAACATATTTGCAACAACAATTCATTATGCACTTAAACTGCCAATGAAATGCATAACATCTATGTAAGGATCACATTTAATTACATTACAAAAAGAGATGAAGCATGTGAAATGTATCCAGATAGATGAAATGAGTTTCATTAGAAGAAATCTGTTAAAAAAACATTTATTTGAGACTTCAAAAAGATTTTCCAAAAAATGGTAAAATTTCATTTTGTGGGAGGTCAATTATATTGGTTAGTGATTTGGGATACTTTCCATATTTTATGAATAAACATACATATGCATATCAAGGTCTAGTGAAAGAATTATGGAACTCATTCTCAATTGTTGTTACTCTTGATACTATTTTTTGGTAAGATGGATAGAGAAATGAGCAAACAAAATTCATCATTTGTTGATGAATGCAAGGGATAAAACACCAACTATGGAATAGTGAAAATTATTTATGACTTGTACAAATACATACTTGGATACTTTCACAAAAGAGTCATTTGATAAGAAAATACATTTCTTTGCGACAAATGACAATGTAAAAACGCATAACAAGCTTTATTTTAGAAACTTAAATTTTCTCATTGTAGCCAATGTTGCAACAAAAGGAAAAAATAACTACATGGAAACAAATGAGGAAGAAATGGAACTTGAGTTACTTATTGTAGTTTTATCTCAAGTGACGCTTACATGAAATATATGGTTTGATGCAAGACTCATAAATGGCGCTCTTGATGTTTTAGAAAAAAATTGTATAACCTTGGAATTTCGCCCCCATAACCATCCAAATAAGTTTTAGTAAGATTTGATAATTATATGTTTGTACCATGGGATGAATCATCCCCTCAAATAATTCCTATTGTACATATTGAAAGATATAATAGAAAATAACTTCATAAGTCACGAGGATTGACATTGGAAAATGTTATTATTAATATTCAGAAGAAAAAGAGACAGGGTATGACATTTATTGCAATATATCAAGTTAAAGATATGAATGGTCTACGATTTTAGCATTCATTTGCATATTGTCGATATGAAAATATGACAAAAGTATCAGGTGTGACTATAAGAAAAGAAGAACAAGAGATATTGAGATTGATCACAATGTAAACTCTTTACAATTAACAACATTCCTATTATTTGGATTTTAGATCATTCAACCTTGTAACATTACAATTTTGTAATAAAAAAATTTATTTAATCATTTTTCATCATTAAAGTTATAAACACTCTATGTTATTAACGTTGGACTTTGATAATGAAATACATCATTCTTGTCTACATCTCATGTGCATTGGACCTGTATTTGTATTAAATATCCATATTAAAGTGATTAGATTAATTGTAGACATATTTAACATATTTAAAATGATCAAATCAATCATATGGTCAAAAATATTTGTGTGGTTGCCCACAACTGAAACTAACCTATATCCATCTGAACTCTATATCAATCAAGCACCAAGAGGGATTAAATATCCTAAGGTGCCAACCTTTCTTCAATTTTTGCACTCAAAAAGAGGTATGCACCTCAAGAGATTTGATCCCTCTCATTGCTTGATAGATCTATAGTTAAGATGGATCTAAGTTCGTATGTAGAAAAAATATTTTAATGTTGACCATAGATAAAATGTTTCAATTCCCACTGTAAATAAAATAATTTTATATCAACATGATATATAGAGATTAAAAGTGATTGAAGGTAAAACCATTTAATTATATGTTAATAAGAAATATGTGTATTTCATTCAATTTTTCATATGGAATTGATATCTCACACTTAAAAAATGTTTCAATGTGGATAGAAATAAAATATTTCAATATGCACATTAAGTAAAAATACTTCAAAATCAATGATAAATAAATATAACAATATCAAATATATATAGAGATGAATGGAAGATGTATTAAAAAATATATTAATGACACAATTTTTTTTTAGCATTGACAATGTGGACTATAAACAAAATATTTCAACTGCTATGTTAAATAAAATATTTCAATGTTAACTGTATTTTATTATATAAATAAATTGAAATAAAAATTTATTACGGTTAAAACATTTTATTGGTGTATTGGTTAAAACAAGGAGATGTGCAATTCCTTCTTTTCTTATAATGGAGTTGATTCATACTCTCTCTGTGTGTTCAAGAAACCACTGTAGATCCATCTTGATCAAGATCCATAAAGCACAAAGAGGGATCAAATATGTTAAGGTGGAAAATATTTCTTCATGTTTTGGACTCAAAATTTTTCATCTCAAGGGATTTGGTCCCTCTCATGACTGGAGTGGAGCATGAAGGACTGTTGAAGTTGAAAGGGACATCTACTCATGCATAAAATTCTACATACCTCTCCCCTCACAAAAGATACATTGCTATATAGCATTTTATGGCATGCTAAATTTGTACATATTAATTATAACTTTTGTTTACTAAGAAAATGGTGTTTCTAGTTTTCCTATTATTCCTAGGAGATTGAAGCAATGTGATGATTGTATCCTTAAAAAGCATAGAAAATGATATTTTCATGCTTCCACTTCTAGAGAATGTAGAAAACTTGGACTAGTACATTCTATTTTGTGCGGCCTCATGCCTATTCCATTTGTTAATAGAAATAGATATGTGATTACTTTTAGTAATGATTACACCAGGATGTGTTGGGTGTACCTATTGAAAGATAAATCTTAAGATTTAGAAACTTTTAAAAAATTAATGCGTGGATTCAAAATGAAGCACAATCACATATTGCCTCTCTTTGCTCTGATAATGGAGGAGAATATACAACTAATGAATTTGAGAACTATTTTTTCCAGCTTGGGATTCAATATGAAGCCACAATTCCATACAATACTTAACAAAATGGTGCAGTTGAAACAATGAATAAGACTATCTTGGATAGGGTCCTTTCGTTAATTTTTTTCAAAATTTTGAAGTTATTTTTTTGGGATGATGTTTCTCTATGTATAATATATGTGAAAAATAAGTCCATCTCATGCTCCCAAAAATAAGACTCCTTATGAAACATAGTATGGACACATTCCTTTTGTGAGGCATCTCAAGGTATTTGGTTCCACCCACTATGCCTTGATTCTAAGGGGCAAAGAAAGAGCTTGATGGAAGGAGTCGAATGTGCATCTTCTTGGGATATTCAAATACCACCCAGGAATATCATGTTTACAATGAGGTATATAAAATGTTTATTCTTTATAGATATGTATTTTTCTTAAATATTCCAAAACTAACAAACTATTGAGCATCAACTTGATCATTTGGATAGATTCAGTCATCTAAGGGCATGTCATGAATTTGATGATGAGACTCCATGTCATGAAGGGGGGATCCCTAGCTTGGATCAATCTATAGAATATTATTTTGAAGCACTATATCCCTCTCAGTAAGTCCTAACTACTTCATCAAATCAAAAAATATCATTTGAATGATGTGATTGAAAGCTTATATCTTGATGCAATCTCAATAAGTAGAGAAACCCTGAACATCCTAGAAAATTACACCAAAATGGCTTATCAAAACACTTGAAAGTGTTTTTGTTAATGAGGTCTCAAAAATAAAAACCAAAGGTTCCATAAAACAAGATGGAGGTGATGTGGATCATTCTATTTCATGTGATATAGATGATATGGGTGTTTCATATGATTGTGAATTGTATTTATTTACTCATTTTGAAACAAATTATTTGAATAGGTAGCTTCTCACGATGAGTGGAAAGAAGGAATTAAAAAGGAGTATGATGCTCTCATAAAAAATGGGACATGGAAGTGGGTCTACAAGAATAAGTACAATTAATATGGATCCTATGAAAATTGCAAAGGCTCGTTATAAAAGGATTTTCCCATAAAGAAAACATTGATTAAGGGGAGTGTTGATAAATGCAGCAAGAAAGTCCCAATTTGACTTTGCCTTGGTCAAATTGAGAAAAATTTAATTTCCACATCAACGGACAACTTGGATGTGGTTAACTTGTGTGACATGGATCTTTTCACTTAGTTAACTTGGTAAATTCGAGTTAGAGGAGTTAGATTTCAGTTGAGAATGTGTGATTGTTAATTTGTAGCAATCAAGGCTAGTTACTTCAAGTTGTTTTCAGTTAAACTAGTTCTAATTTTTGGAGGAACCAGTGGAATGTCAGTCGTCCAGTGGGACAATAGTCTAACTTAGTGATAGTATAGTTAATTGATCAATCAACCCCAAATAGCTAGTGCATGTAGAGAATTCGAGTTCCCTATTTGTGGTGGATATTCCAAGGCAGTGTAACATCAGTTGTAAACTAGTCTAGAGTGTACAAATGTTACATGCAGTCAAATTATCAACATTAGTAATTGCGTAATCAATTGGAGGTAAATTCCTAAATAATAAGGGTTTGATTCCTTGGGATTTGCATAAGGGAATTGGGGATCAAGCAAAGGCGGAAATTGACTAAGTATGGGTTAGATCTTCTTAGTGAGTAGAGAGACAGGTTATTCACTTGCAAGTTGAGCTAGCACTTGTAATACATCTCTATTCATCATATTGATACAAGCAAGAAAAGGGATTTTTATAATATTGCTTTCCCCTGGAAAAATATTGTGTGCATGTGTGTTATTTCCCATTGCATGTTTGTGATTGATATTATAAATTGTGAATTGAACTCCGTAGAGCAGTAGATTAGGATTGGGTCTTTTGATTTAAATTAAAATGTCATTGAGCAATAAAAATTATAGAACATAATTTCTACAAGGATCGTTTTTCCCCTGTAGTAAAATAGGCCACCAACCACACTCTCTTTTTCTTGACAACATATAATGGATGGAAGTTTTGTTAAATGGATGTGAATACTACTTTATTCAATTAAGACTTGAAAGATATTGACACCATGTCTCAAATAGAAGGTTTTGTTGTGAAGTGACAAGAACATAAATTATGTAAACTCATCAAATCCTTATATAGCCTACAATAAGCACTATGAGCTTGGTATGAAAATTTAACTGAGCAGTCAAAGGAACTTATCTCAAGTGGTATGATGCACGATTTGTATCCTAAGTGGCACAGGTTCAAGTCTTCAGAGACATGTTGGCTTGTATGGCATTTATGAAATAGTTCTACTAATGGTGGAATAATGGCAATCATTCCTACAAAGTTACTGATTGTGACTAGTGGAATGTACTCATTACTATTAAAAAAAAATTAACTGAGCATACTCTAAAATTGAATTTCAAACACTTTAATATTGATGATGTAATTCTATTTTTCAAGAAAATTGGAAACAATATTGTATATCCTGTAATGCGTGTAGATGATATATTGATGGTAGGAAATAATTGAAGCTATATTACATCAATAAATCATTATTTCAAGGGAATTCATATAAAATATTTGGGAAATATTCACTACTACTTGGGAATTGAAGTGACTCAATATCCAAAGTACATATTAATGGATTTAAGACTTCTGCGATCTGCATTTTGTGTGGTTATGTCTTCCGGATCCATCGCATTTTGTTGTTTTATGTATTGACGTTTCAAACCATCCTCTATGGTTCATCATCAGGATTAGATATGTGAGGAAGTCAGAGAATGACGAGTGATAAATAAAGGTTATGGTAGGTATGGTAGTGTAAAGAGCCGACAGGTTTTGATGAAGGTGTGGTTTTTAATTAATTTAATTTAATTTAATTTTAATTTGATTTAATTAAAATTAAAAAATTTTAATTATAATTTAACTGAGTTTAATTTTATTATGTTTTAATTTAATTTAATTTTAATATAATGTAATGTAATGTAATTTAATTTAATTAATTTAATTAATTTTATTTAATTTTATTTTTTAATTTTATTTTAATACTAGAGTTAGGTTAACTTAATGGATTAGATGATTTAATTTATTTTAATTTTAATTTTAATTTAATCTAATTTAATTTAATTTAATTTAATTTTAATTATATTTTTGATATAATTTATTTTAATTAAATTAAATTAAACTTTTAATTTTAATTTATTTTAATTTTAATTAAATTTAATTTAATCATGATTTTATTTTAATTAAATTTAGTTATAGTTTTAATTTTAATTTTACTTTAATTTAATTTAATTTAATTTAATTTAATTTAGTTTAATTTAATTTAATTTTGGATACTAGAGTTAGGTTGACTATTGGATTAAACGACATTGAATGAGTTTAATCTTACTAAAGTTTTTAAGGAGTGAAACATGAGGACCAAGAAGCAAAGGGTTCAGGATTTGTCTAGGATATGGTGGAATCCCCTGTTAGCGTGGGAATCCAATTATCACTTATTTTCCAATCGTTATCACGATTTAGGTTATTGGGGTGTTTTCCTATTTCGATAGCTTTTCTAAATTTCCTATGGTGGTAATGCTCTATTTTGGCCACAACACAGGAGTTTTCGATGCAAATGTGATGATTGGTTTTACTAGAGTACTCAGCCAAAGTTGAGGTTTTGGAGCGATTATGTTTGATGTCGGCAGCATGTTCTTGAATCCTAATTAATATAGATCGGTCGGTTTCACCAATGTATGTCTTGCCACATGAGCAAGGGACCAAATAGACCCCTTTGTGGTGTTTAGGGTCAATAGGATCTTTCACTGATTTTAGGCATTTGTTAATTGTTTTCATAGGTTTGAAAGTGGTTTTTATGTTGTTCTTTCTTAAGATGTGTGAAATCTTATCAGTGGTGCCTAGAATGTAGGGAAGGTGAACCTTACCAACATAATCATCCCTCTGTTGTTTGTTTATGGGATTCTCAACTTTCTTGAAAGCATTGATTCCTTGGTGTCTCTTGTATCCATTCTTTTTGGAAACATCCAAGAGGTGGTTCTTTTCTTGCTCAAAATTATCATGATCTGAAATATGTATCACCCTTGTGGCTAGAGTGTCGAGCACCCCAAGTTTTTGAGCCGGATGATGGTGTGAGTTAGCATGTAGGTAATGTTCAATGTGTGTTTTCTTACGATAGACTTGGTGAGATATTGTGCCATCTTGGTTTCTTTTAATTAGGATATCAAGAAAGGGAAGACAACCATTTTCTTCCACTTCCATCATAAATTTGATGGCATTTGATTGGCTGTTAAGGTGTTCTAGGAATTTGTTTAATTTTTCTTTTCTATGAGGCCAAATGACATAAGTGTCATCAACAAATTAAATTAAATTAAATTACATTATATTAAAATTAAATTAAAGTGAAACATAATAAAATTAAACTGAATTAAATTATAACTAAAAATAAAAAATTTTAATTAAATCAAATTAAATTAAATTAATTAAAAATTAATTAAAAACCACACCTTCATTAAAACTTGTCGGCTCTTTACACTACCATACCTACCATAACCTTTCTTTATCACTCATCATTCTCTAACTACTTCACATATCTAATCCTGATGATGAACCACAGAGGATGGTTCGAAATGTCGATACATAAAACGACAAAATGCAATGGATCCGGAAGACATAACCACACAAAGTGCATATTGTTTAAATTCAATGGCAAGTAGAGTAGAATACAACTTGATGCCAAAAAATTACTTCCTAATGATTTTCAAATAGTCGTTTCTATGCCACTTCTATCATTGAATAATTATAATTATAAAATATCAATAGTAAATGAAACAGAAATAATAAATATCATAAAAAGATAGCCATGTATAGTACACACAAAATTTTTACCTTGGGAAACCCAACCTTGGGAGAAACCACAACAATATTTTCTTTAGGAGGAATTGTCTTTTAGCAAGATTTACAAGTGAGATATTTGTCTAGAAATTTGTGGCAATATACAAGTCAAAATACCAATCAAACCCAGTAAAAAAATTGTTGGTCAAACCAATAAAAAATCAAAGCTCAACTCTAATCATCATCCTAGTCAAATAACCCTACAATCAAATTTCAACCTAGTCAAATTCATCCCTGTGGTCAATGGTCAATATTCCTACAGTCAAATCCACATGTGTAGCTAGAGTCAATTCACACATACAGTTGCTGAAATCTACGATCAAAATCTCAGTCAAACTCAGTCAATCGTTCACACATGCAACTGGTCAAAATTGAGTTTCATAGATCACACGTGTAGCTGAACTAATGTTGGTCAAAATAAAATCATAAAACTTATTCTTCTCACATGTACGAACTCGAAGAGAGAGATAGAGAAGATGAGACATGAACCAAGATAACAAATTTATCCTTACTTGAATTTCTCCTCCACTAGAAAAGATTAATTGAGCTTTCTATGTTGATAATTTTCCTCTTGCATGTTGTCTATTTATATAGAGCTCTAATGTCGAGTGGAGATACATCTAGGTGGATCCCCATCACAAATCAATATTAAACTAGAATTGTTTACCCCATTATTGGGTGAAAAACCTCAATTAATAACAATTCAAACCTGCTCTATAAAAAGTATATTTCTCCATCCTGAATCACAATGTGAACATCGTGGGCCATTCACCCCTAGCCAAATCATCATGGCCTCATGGGTGAATGTATCATTCTCCCATAGTAAAATTGGTATGACCCCATGGGATGAAGTCTATGCTTGGGCCATTCACCCCTAGCCATATTAGCGGGGCCCCATGGGTGAATGTATCATTCCCCCAGTAGTAAAATTAGCATGACCCCATGGGAGAATAACTTCCCAATGTTTAAAAAACATCAACACTCCTCTTAGAGAGGAGGACATTCCACATCACACCAAGCTTGTCTCAAAATTATAAAAATACCCCCTAGACATAGGCTTGGTGAGAATGTCCACAATATATTAATTTATGGATATTTACAAAGCCACATTGATCCCTTCTATAACATGTCTTGGACGAAGTGATATTTTATCTCAATGTTATTTGAATTGTCATGAAAAATAAGATTCTCCAAAATTTTGATACATATTTGATTATCACAATATATCAAGATCATCTCTAGCACCTAATCAAATCACTCTAAAACCAGTTTCGGAAACCACATTGCTTGCCAACTTATGGTACTAGATATGATATGCTTGGATTATGCTCAATTGAGTGTGACAGGAGTCTGCTTCTTGCTAAAGCATGATATCATGGGTCATCCCAAGCTGAAGCAACACCCTGAGGTGCTTTTTCTCTCCACTACACTCTTGACCCAATTAGAATTAGTACATCCATGTAGCCTCACTTCACCACTTGATACATATCTCAGACCATATCCAAACAATGTAGGTACCTCAACACATGCTTCGTTGCAACCTAATGTACATGCCTTGGCTCAACCATGAACAGGCTCAAGGTGTTCACTGCAAAGTAAATATCTAGCCTAGTGTTAACTAGGTACATCAAGGATTCAATAAAATTATTGTACATCATAGGATCCATAAAATATGAATCTAAAGTGGAATCAAATAACTTCTTCAGATTGGTCACCATAGGTGTAGATATAGATTTTAAATCTATCATATTGAATCTCCTTAAGATCTAAACCGTGTACTTCCCCTATCCAAGGAATATCTCACTAGGTTTTCCACACCTCCAATCCCAACAAATATTGCATCAAGCCAAGATCCTTCATCTCGAACTCCAAATCCAATTCCCTCTTACACCGAACAATGAGCCTCTCTTCCCCAATAAGGAACAAATCATTAACATATAGAACAAATACCAAAGGATCACCATCAAAAACCATGAAGTAAAGTTCAGGATCCACGTCCCTCTTGGTGAATCCCAAACTCATCAAGTATCCATTAATCCTAGAATATCATGCCTTAGGAGCCTGCTTGAGTTAGTACAAAGCCTTACTCAATATACATATGTGAGAATCCTTCCAATGTATCACAAAACCTTGAGTTTTCTCTATGTCCACTTCCTCCTCAATCACACCATTGAGGAACATGGTCTTTCCATCCATATGATATAAAATATGACCCATAATAAAAGTAATAAATACAATAGTCCTGATAGAAGTGCACCTGGCGACTTGAGAAAACATATCCTCATAGGCGACTCCCTCTTTCTAGGAGAAACCTCTTGCCAAAAACCTTGCTTTGTACTTCTCGATGCTTCCATCTGTTGCATGCTTAATTTTATAGATCCACTAGAAGTCATTATTGACTTTCCCTATAATCTCATAAATATCTCCCACACAACATCCTTCATGATGGAATGAAACTCCCTCATCATGGAATCCTTCCAAAATTATTTTCCTGGTGCCTTCTCATAATTGGAAGGCTTAAAGTCAATGATGTGGATCATCAATGCCATATATCTCAAGAACCTATTTGGTTGTTTGCACTCCATGAAAGTAGCCTTGGGAGCTACATGCCTCTCTACATCTTGCAAGGTGTCATGAATCCATGCTAATCCCTTCTCAGTCCTTACAACATCACTAGGTAGGTCCACTAGCTCTGTTGGTTCTAGTGATTCAAGGGATAAATAAAAGGACATTAGGGATATTTGCCACCCTCCTTCAAAGCATCCTTATCATCACTATCAATATCCATGTGAGACTCTCAAGGCCTCCTAAGGGCTACCTCCTCATCAAAAGTAACATCTTTACTAACATCAATCAAACATTATCCTAGAATGTAGATCCTAGCAGTCATTGAAGTCTCACTATATCCCACAAAAGTAGCCTTCTTCCCAGAAGGTTCTAAGTTCTTCCTCTTCTCCTTGGGCATGTAGATGTATACTAGAATACCAAATATCCTTAAATAATTGGCCTCTAGCTTCACTCCTGTGAATTCCTCCTCAGGAGTCTTGCCATCCAATATCCAGTGAGGACTCATATTTTGAACATAAAATGTCATGTTGGATGCCTTTTCCCATATGAACATGGGTAAATCCTAATCATGAATCATCATCTTAATGACCTACACAATGGACCCGATCTTTGTTTTTGTAACCCTGTTTTTCTGAGGGTTGTAAGGAACTATCGACTTCCTCTTGATCTCTGCCTCCTTATAGAAATTGTTGAAGTCCTTAGAATCATACTCTCCTCCATTATCTGACCTCAAAACCTTGATCTTCTTCCCTACTAAGTGCTTTACCTAAGCCTTAAACTCTTAGAACCTACTAAATACCTCATCCTTGGTCTTCATGAAGTAGATCCATGTCTTCTAGGAAAAAGAGTCAATGAATGTCACATAGTACAAGAAAGAACCCAAAGATGGTATTGTTATCTATCTACATACATCTAAATGCACTAGAGCCAATATTCCCTTTGACCCACTATCACTACTCGAAAAATATCCCTTGGCATTATTTCCAAGAGAAAAATCCCTACAAACCCCCTAATGCTCTATCCAGAGCTTTAGAAAGCTTGTAGCCATACTCCTTAATGTTGGAAATTCCCTGTAATGTAGATGAGAAAATATTCAATGCCATAACTCACACAAACTAATATTTTCATGTACCAATGTTTGGGTTGGACATCTTGTAATGCCTTCCTCCTACATCTACCCAAATAACTGGCCAACTGAAGTAAAAATGTGATGAGAAGTTACTATGATATGATTTGACTCCCTATGTCTTAGCTAACAAAGTGGAATCGACCGAAAAATGCCATACCATACCTTCTACACCTGCTACAGGAGTCCCTAAATGAATCCCAGTCATTCCCCTGACCATCCCTTGGGGCCCACTAAGATTTTAGACCACTAAACCCCTGAACACTCCCTTTATATGGAAAAGAGTGCATTTGAAACCTCTGTATGCATGAATGACATGGGTATGCATGCATTTGGGGACTTTTCTCCTCAGATTTGTGCTTGCGACTTCAATATTTGTGCCACTTTTCAAGCCCATAATCTAGGTCATTACCCAAAAACCCCTTGTTATACGAGATTTATGAGTGCAGACAAAAGTATATCCCTTAGGTTTGGTGGCTATCATAGAACAACAGAGAGACAAGGAATACAATTCTTTCCTTAAAGTAAATATATGGTGGTATGAAGCCTACCTGGAATCTGTCACGGGATTCATTCTTTCTTTAGAGTGAATGCTCCAATTCCAGCTACGATTGCCAAAATTAGAACCTTCATAGTAAGATAACACAAGCCAAGAAACTACTAGATATATGAAATATCTTCTACATACTCTATTCAATAGATCAACATGGTATGGAAATATATGAATTAACAACATCACATATAGGAAAATAGAGAATTCTTTGCAGTAATATAAATGGAAGGAGTTTATAACCATAAATAGGTGTTGATCGTGTAGAAGAGCTCCTCCAAGGTTGAATTGTCCTTTCCTCGTCACAATGTGCACCTCCAATCACCCTGAATGCATGAAATGAAACCTCTCACCATAGCAGCATAAGGGTAGAATCACTCTCTAAAATCCAACCCCTTTCATATGGAAGGTTGTAAATATATAGAGGAGTGGGTGAGTTGGGATTTATTATCCAATTACCAATATAAGTTTTTAGATCCATCTTTGATGGGAGGATGGGATCAAAGTATAAGGGATGGAAACTCCAAAGTAGGGTAGGATAGGATGTGAATGTTTTATATGAGATAAATGGTTGTAAGAAATTCTAGAAGCTTCTGGAATAGGAGGCTTTTGAAATTTCTCTCTTTTTCCCAATTTCTAGAAAAATTGTTGGTACAAAGGGGGGAAACCTATAGGTGATCAGTGTAGGCCATAGTGGAGCAACCTGGTTGTCAACATTGTCTAGTAGAAGGCTAGGGAGGGTTGGTCCTAAAACTAGCTTAGATGATGCAGTTTATGAAGAAACCCTAGGAAATGAAAGGTACATGCTTATGGATTTGTGCAATGATGATAACAAGGGGGAATAGGATGTTGATTGATCCCATTAGGAAGTCTATTGATCAAATGTGACAAAATGGCCTATAACAGAGTGCCCCCTAAAGTGAAAAGCCATAAATGATGACTAATGAATGAAGTGATTTACTTTGTGACAAATTGGGATTAAGAACAACCGACGAGATTCATCTGTTACAATAAATTTACATCATGAAATCTTTGTTTCTAAGGGAGGCATACCTATACTCACCACATAAGCTAACATAACATGAACAATGATCAAAATACATGTCCATAGATGAAAAGTGGTGGTCCCATGAATATATGAATATATGTATGATCATGGCCATCATACATTGTGATCTCTGTATAATCCTAAAATCATAACTCGGATGGTTGAAACTAGATCTGGGGTCTTCTATCTCCTTCACATGACCAACCAAAATACCAATCTAACCATGTGAATCAATGAATTGAGGTCAAACATGGTAGACAGAATCTGATTACCATTTGATGATGTATTTCATTAATAGATACGATAGAAACAACTAATGATGTTAATGGCTCTCAAGGTACTTTTGTACAATCTGTATGGTGTGAATAGATGAGTTGATTTTTAACGCCAAATAGATTCTTTTAGTTGAAGGCCATTGATTTAAACCTCTCACTGAGAGTGAGGAATCTTGCTATTGATTTATGCAAGCACAAAGGTACCAAGGGATGTTTCTAAGCCAACTTCCTAGATAATGTGTTAATGTCGATAGGAAGCGACCCATCGCAGGAGGGCCTTGGTGTATCCCTCATCAACGACACGAAACAAGTATTATGATTGAGAAAAAATGATGTTGATACGAAACTAGATCATGAAAGAAACACATGGAATGAAGGCTTAAGATTACTGTAACAGATATCAACTAAATGACTTCTCTTGAAAACAACGACGACACTAAATAGTGTTGGCAACATTGACCCAAAATCGAAATGGGGGCTCTAAAAGTGGTATGATAACCAAAATACAAGAAGATTACCGAACCCCATAACAAAAAAGATGAAGTGGAAGAGTGTTGTGTTCAAGAGCGACTCACTACTATTAGAAAATGGACGACCCTGTTTTCCCAATTTTCCTAACCATAGTGGTCAGTACTTCTTTATTTTTTAACAAGCTTGAGGAGGATAACATATGCTTAATTTGTAAGTTCACCCTTCAGATGAATCCCTCAGAGTATATTTAATGAACCTAGAGAAGGAGTGGTTCGGCCTTGTCATGTTCGACAAGTCCATCATTGTTTGTTGTTTTAAAGAGTTTAGCAAAGGTAGAACTCAACATCTTTTGCATGTTTAGAGAGTTTGAAAAAGAGGCGAAAAATAAAACTCATGGTGTCCCTATTCATGGATAGTCTCTCAAGTCCAAAATGGTATAAAACACTACTCAAGAGAACCTCTTATCCATATTTGACTAAGGTATTCATTTTTCATTAATAGTCTATCTAAGCCCAGAAGAGGGTTAAACTTGTATTGAGTAGATATATTTTCATTTACTCTTATGAGTTCGAAAATTCAAGTGCTTGATGATATTTTGATATTTTGGGAGTCTGAAAAGAACTGGAAGAGGAATCCAAGGGGTTCCTTTCCTGTAGGTTTACAGATCTCGAAAAAGAGATAAAATTATACTCTTTGGTTAAAATAACTTGTTTAAAGCATGATAAAAACCTGTTAATAGCTATCGACCTACTCAAAACATCAGAGAAAGGATTAAGCATACATGTTTCATAGTAAAAATGAATCATATTCAGGTCAAAACATTAAATATGAATAAAATAATGTGAGAAATGACCATAAATATTCAATATGGCTATTCATTTTCACCATTTCACATTTACCTCTATCAGTGGTAGTTCTAAGCCATTTTTACCCTCCATCTTCTGTAGCTAATTGCAGTCAATCTGATGGACCATTCTAAGTACCTTCGCTTCTAGGTAGGAGCTAAAACCATTTTCTTTCTTTTCATGGTCCAATTTTGTGATTTCATGCAAATTTTTTGAGGTCTTAAGGGACATAGGTTTCAAAGGATACACCCTAGGACCAATGCACCCCCTCAGTATCAAAATATGCATTACATCTAGGAAAAATAAGACTGCAAGGAGAGGTGCAATGCTTTGTCTTGCACTACTGGGGTGCATTGGACGTAAAATGCCAAATTATTTATCAATTTTCCCTCAACTTTTGTCAAGTTTTTTGCATGAAAAGGAGCCTAATAAATCTTGTGTTGATGTTTTAGGTTTTCATTAGAAAAAATGGTATTAATTGGAAGAAAGAGAAAATGAGGAACAAGATTTAAATGTAACAAATGATCTTGCTACAATCCATTCGCTAAAAAAATATGAATTGCTAAAATTCTTCTGGTTTCCTGGTATGAGGCAAAAAATGGAGTTGTTGAAATACCTTGTGCATTCATGGGATGTTCAGGCACAATATTTTACGTTTGGGGAACATTTGCTTGAGATAAATGTAGAATATATCTACTTTCTGATTGGTTTATCCAAAAAATATGCCTCCATCTCTCTCTTAGGCGGGAGAAGTGGTGGGGAGATAGTGAAATATTACATCACCACCTATTGTGGACCTTGAGCCCATCCACCCAAGGATGGAAAGATAAAAATAAAATATGTGACCTAATTACCTTTGAGAATGATCTTATTCATTATCATGAGATTGGAAGGTAGATCAACACTACATGTGGCAAGTAAATTGTACATGCAGTATGGGGTGGAGTGTTTATAGCCAATAATATTTAACTGGAGTGAGGGGGTTCTGGTTAATATGAAGGAACAACTAACTAAAGAAAGAGAGGGGAAGTTAAATAAATTCAACTATGGTTTGATATTAGTCTCTTTTTCCTTAGAACAAGTGTCATTACTTCAGCCTCAATAGATCATACTTGAGCCTATAGATCTGATGGTACCATGGACAAAGAGGTGGATATATCATATGACCCGACATGCAGGTCCATCGATGATCAACTTCTCACCAGTGTTCTTTTGGTGGTTCTGTAGAAATTTTATGATGATTAACAAAAATCCTTACACAGGGATGGGTTTACATGATGATATTGAGCTTGTGTTGCCTGAGGGTGAGAAATGGGATGCTACATGTAAAATTCAATCATTTTATGTTTTTGGAAGTTTTACAATTTTTTTTTGTGTTTTTTGATGTTTCTTGAGACTAAACTATCGGTGGTTCATGCAGATGTGGGATCATTTCAGCCAACAAGTGCTTCATATTTATTTGTCGTTAAGAGAGAAAACCACATGAGGAGGCATTAGAACTAGTACAAGTCGAAGCGGTAGGATGGGATGCACTACGAGATATTGAGGTAGAAGATATCCTATCAGAGGTGGAGCACCACATGGAGGGGTTGACACACGATATTGATGATACTGATGTTGACCATATTCCGATGCAACTTCAGCGACACACTACTAGGGTGCTTAGCTATATCGATTGATTGTTGCACAAGATAACTTGTGCAGTGTCATTTTATCATGAGCAACATTGATTTGTCTACTTGTCTCTTTGCATGTAGTTTTTTTTATGGATGATGTAGCCATATGTGTCTTGAGGCACAAAATTTTGTAAAACCAAATTTAATATATACATACACATTTGCAGTGTTTCCTAGTTCCTATTGTTCTTTCAATATGATGTGATGTGAATTGAAATTTATTTACATTCGTTGGAAATGTTCGTCTAAAACGTAATTAGCTAGGTCATATGCTAATGTGTTTATATTTCTAGAAATATGTTCGTATTGTATGAAATAAAAATATATTTCCAGAAGACGTATTCTCAAAACCATGCAAAGGGTGACAAGATTTCTCACTGAATAAGCATTAATAAGTTGTAGTACTACGAGCTGTGAGTCAAGCTTAATGGCTATATGATAGATACCATGTAAAATAACATTAGATAGTAGCTCCACCACTATGCTATACTCAGCGATGTTGTTAGTAGAGTGACCAATGCAAATTTATTGCATACTCTCTAACTTGTTATTTGGAGGAAAGATAGCCCATGCTGCGGAGGATAAGTTCTGAGTACTACAACTAGTACCATTAGCATAACCAATATACAGCTAAAGAGAAGTCGACATCTACAAAAAAAATGTAAAATGGATCAACAAAATCCTAAGGAAACTCTAAAAAGACACACTGTAAACACACTCAACGCACCTATAGACAGTGTGTACAAAATGTACTATGCATGGATCCAAGAATAGTATTTTTTGATGTACAACCCATTCTGAGGCTACACAAGTGGATCTCCATCAAAATTCTACTAACCCATAGGCCCCTTTTGCAAGGACTTGATTGATAATGTATGGACCCATCCACATGGGTTGGAACTTCCCTGGACCTAACTTATTGGCCTCCTAGTCATATAAGAGAAGCAAGTCTCCTTCCCTGAAAAACATGAGGCTTGGAATTTTTATCATATTGCACCATGATGCATCTTTTGTGAGCTTCATTGGCTAAACCAACATTGTGCGGATTCTAATCCAAATGAGTAAAATTTGAAATACTCTCCTCCTCTACGAAAGTGGTAGGAAGAAATTCAACAACTAATTTTAACGATGGAATTTCACATTTTATGGGGAGGATAACTTCTAGACCATAAATAAACTAAAAATGTGTGAATCCAACAGTAGTCCTAACTGAGGTTCAATATGCCCACAAGAAAACGTAAAGAAGCAAGTGCTAGTATGATATTTTGACCCCTACCATACATTGAAGCATAGTCTTAAGAAATTTGTTAATAGACTCAACCTATCCATTAGCTTGAGGATAGTAGGGAGTGGAACTTTCATGTGAAGTCCAAAATTAGTAGTTAGTTCGGTCATCATATGATTTTAGAAATGTTTCCTGTGATCCATAACTATTGCTTGTGGAACACCAAACCTAGCAATAACGTGATTGAAGAAAAAGTATGCATCCATTTCACTCGTGTTGTTAAATGTAGGCATCACCTCAAACCACTCAGTAAAGTAGTCAACAATGAGAATGATAAAACCATGCCCCCAAACCAAGTGAGGATTACATGTCATAAAGTTGATACCCCATTTTGCAAAGGGACCAAAAACTCCAATGAGATGCATACAAAGATCGAAAAAATTAGGTAAATGTACATCACAAATATTATCCTCATTGTGATCTAGTAAGGAAGAACAATGGTGATGTTTATCCCATGACCCATGATATGGCATCATGATTTCCATGATGCTCTCGTTAGTAGGGAATACTCAAGAAAAAGGATCAGAAGACATGCCATAATCCAGTGATCGATCTACCCAATTAATCGAAGAAAAGGTATACCCCACACAAGACAAATATATGGCTTCGTAAGCTAGCTCAATTAGGCTAAGTGGAATTTGGTCACCAAAAATTTGGATGTTAGTTTCATCTCGAACAATCCAGGGATCAACCAGGATAGTAGAGGATGATATCATATTGATATAAGAAACTGAAGGTGAACTATCAGGAAGGATAGGAGGAGGGAGTGAAAAGGTTCCCATAAGAGATGAATCCTTCAACAATCCAACTCTGACATGCTGGTAGGAGTGTAAAGTTTCCCCTACAAGACAAACACTTCCAGTAATATGAGAATCAAAGGAAAAAAAGGTGAGTTGATTTATGGCTAGAATCTGTCCTTTATGAGGAAAGGCGATGATCCAAGTGGATGTTGGTGGCCACCCACCTATCCCATTTGGACCCCCGCAACTATCTCTTTCATTTTTTCAGTTTCCGTAATTGTAGCACAATTTACTATTTTTAGCAGTTTTTTTCAGGTCCTGAACTTCCGGAGCCGTTTTGAGGCCCTAAACAACGTTTTTTGGGAAATCTGGGGGCAACATGGATCCATGGACTGATGTTGCCCTTCCCAAACTGGTAGTTCTCAGATAGATCTTTCTAACGAGCTATCATACACATCAAACAGAGATCGTATGCCAAAGTTACCACCCCGGGAAATTGATGTACCAATTTACCCAAAACGGGGCCCACAATTTGGCGTTTCATCTTCTAAGGGTCGGTTTTGGAATGTGAAGGGTTTTCCATTGTTTCTCAATAATAAATAGGCCTTTGAGCCTCATTGTAACACAAGTTCGGAACAGTTCAGAGACATGTAGCCGCCCATCTCTTCTCAGAGATAAGCT
>APFE031022926.1:0-10657 GCA_000404065.3 Pinus taeda | reverse complement strand
CTGCTTTCGAAATGAGAAAAGGGGGTCCATCAGACATGAGAGAAGCTGCATTCAAAGCTTCAGGAAAAAGAGAACACAATGATTTAGGACATATGTCAGAAAGAGAGGAAGAATCAAACTTTGCCAAGAACCTTCAACGGGGTTCTGGACTATTCAAAGGTAAACTACCTTTCAAATGTTTTTCTTGTGGAAGAGTAGGTCATTATTCTGCCAAATTTCCTCACAAATATAAGCTTGATAGAGGTAAGGAATTAGCAAATGGGAATAGAAAACAAAGTGTAAATAAAAAGAGCTAATATACACATGAAGATAGTGATGGTTTATCAAATAGTTGTGAAGATGAAAATAGTAATGATTATAGACTTCTGATGGCTTTTGAAGATGATGATTTCTTGGATGCTTTAGATGAAGATGGTCTCTATGAAGAAATTTCTAAACTTAAAATCTGTTTAGAAGAAAAGAGTACGATTATAGATACTCTAACATTCCAACTTGCTAAAAGGGAAAAACACAATGAAAAGTTAGAATGTGAAATTGTGGGTCTATGAAAGGAAATTGATAAAAAAAAAGTTCTCAATATTAGGTTTGCTAAAGGATCAGAAACTCTAGATGAAATTATCAAAAAGCAAGGAGAAGTGAACAGGTTGACAATCATCAGCAGAGGCTTAATGCTAATCACCAGGTAAATCAAGTTCAATCTACTTCAAGGATGAACAGAAGCTATAAACAACCACAGGTAAATCAATCTCAATTTTCTTCAAGAATGAATGTCAATAGAAACTACAATCATCAGGTCAGTAGATTCGATAATCTCAGGAATTTCTTTAATAGCCAATGTTTTTTATGTCATAACTTTGGACACAAGGCTACTCAATGTGTTGCTTACAATACCATCATGACTAAAGAAGCACGAAATCAAAGGAATGTGACTAGGATCATGAAAAGGACCTACAATAACTTTTCTGGTCTTGAAAATGAAATAGAATTCTCTATCTGTAACAACTTTGGTCATGAATACTATGAATGCAGGAGTAAATTTCGGCAAACATCTCAGAAGGAGCAAGCTCCATTAGGTCCCAAAACTTGGAAAATAAAGAACCGCAAACCGAAAGATGTTGAATAGCCTTATATGTAGAAGGACAAGAAAATCAATGGTACATCAATAGTGGATGCTTGAAACACTGACAGATGATAAAGAAAAACTTCAGTCATATAGTGCCTTAGAAAAGGAAAGGAAGGTCTCATTTGGAAATGACACCCCTGCAATCATAAAAGGTAAAGGCTCTCTTCTCCTAAAAGAAAAGGTCAAAGCTGGGAATGTTATGCATGTTGATGGCTTAAAGCATAATTTAAGAACTCCAAATAATTTATACATACTCAAGGGAGGACAAAAACAATGTTATCTGAGTGAAAATGAGGAACACTAGCTATGGCACTGAAGATTGGGGCATCTAAGCTTCCCTCAGATAAGGAAAGCTTGTAAATACCAGGTTGTTCACAATCTTCCTGACATCAGAATTCGAGAAAATACAATATGCAAATCATGTCAATTTGGTAAGAAAACCAAAACACATTTCCCTGAGAAGGAAGGATCAACTAGTAAGCCGCTTGAACTTGTCCATACTGATTTATGTGGTCCATCAAGGAAAAAATCACCTTGTGGAGAAGAATACTTTATATTGTTCATTAACGACTTTTCCAGAATGTGTTGGATAGGAATTCTGAAGCATAAAGACGAAGCATTTGAAAAGTTGAAAGCATTCAAAGCTTTGGTTGAAAATGAATCAGATCACAAAATCAAATGCCTCGGGTTTGATCGAGGAGGGGAATTTACCTTAGATGAATTCTTCGACTTTTGTGAAGAACATGGAATAAGAAGGGAAATCTCTACCACAAGGACTCCTTAGCAAAATGGAGTAGTAGAAAGGATGAACAGAACTGTTCAACAAATCGGTCATGCTATGTTAGATGAGTCTGGAACTTCTGCAACCTTTTGGGATGAAGCTGCATTTGTTGCTTTCACTATTCTCAACAAAACAAATGTTCAGGTAAACAACACTCTGAATCCTCATGAACTTCGGTATGGTAAGACTCCTATTGTAAAATGCTTCAAAGTTTTTGGAAGCAAATGTTACATAAAAGGACTGATGAAAAACTTGGAAAGTTTTAACCTAGAGCAGATGAAGGCATTCCCCTTGGTTACTCTTCCCGAAGTAAAGGATACAAGTGTTATAATAAAATACTAAGGAAAATTGTTGAAAGTATTGATGTTGTGGTTGATGAGGCAGGCAAAAATCCAAACCAAGTAAAAACTGAAGAATGGGAAGAAGATGAGGATTATCCTTCCACATCAAATTAGACTAATGTTGAAGAAGAAGAAACCAATGAAGCACCAAAAGAGCAGATAATGGCAGAAGAAAAGACTCCATCCAGATATGTTCAGAAAAATCACCCAAAGACTCAAATTTTGGGACAGAAAGAGGCAGGTGTACAGACAAGATGAACTATTACAGAATCTTCAAGCTATCTAGCATTACTTTCCTCCATCGAACCACAAAATGTACATGAAGCATGCAAATATGAATGTTGGGTCAAGGCTGTGAATGAAGAGCTTGATCAAATTGAAAAGAATAATACTTGGGAATGTTCCTAGACCTCATGATAAGAATATCATTGGAACCAAATGGATATTCGAAAACAAGTTGAATGAAAATGGGGAAGTTGTTAGAAATAAGGCTATACTTGTTTGTAAAGGATATGCTCAACAAGAAGGTATAGACTTTCAAGAAACTTTTGCACCTGTTGCTAGACTTGAAGCCATAAGAATGTTCCTTGCTCTTTCTAGCTTTCAGAAGTTCAAAGTATATCAAATGGATGTGAAATCTACCTTTATTAATGGAGATCTAGAAGAGGAGGTATATATTGAGCAACCAAACGGATTCATCCTTGGAAACGATCCAAAACTTGTATGCAAACTCAGAAAGGCGCTCTATGGTCTAAAACAAGCTCCAAGGGCCTAGTATTATCATCTTGACAAATTCCTTCATCAACAAGGCTTTTCAAAAGGATCAGCTGATAGCAATCTATATATAAAAATTGACGATGATAAATTGCTAATACTTGTTGTGTATGTTGCTGATATCATTTTTCGGAGTAATGAAGAAGCCATGAGTCAAAACTTTTCTTTGGTAATGCAAAAAGAATTTGAAATGTCCCTTCTTGGTGAGCTCACACATTTTCTTGGTTTACAAGTTCAACAAAATAAAGATGGTATTTTTCTATCACAAACCAAGTAACTCAAGTAGATCCTGAAGAAATATCGAATGGAAGATGCTAAACTAGTATGTACCCCTATGGTAACAGGATGCAGTCTTAGCGCAAATGATGAATCAACAACAGTACATCAACCAACCTACAAATCTATTATTGGTAGTCTTCTCTATCTGACAGGTACCCGACTAGACATCATGCATGCAGTGGGAATAGTTGGAAGATTCCAAGCAAATCCAAAGGAAGCTCATCTTCAGGTAGTCAAAAGGATTTTTAAGTATCTTCAAGGGACACAAAACTTTTGTTTATGGTATCCCAGAGATACAGATCTTACACTTCATGCATATACAGATGCATATTGGGCAGGAAGCGTGGATGACAGAAAAGAACTAGTGGTGGTGCATTCTTCATGGGTTCCAGATTAGTGTCTTGGTTCAGCAAGAAACAAAGTTCAATTGCATTATCTACAGATAAAGCAGAATATGTGGCTACTGCATCTTGTCGCACACAACTTATTTGGATGATGCAAACATTGCAAGACTTTCAAATCACTTGTACTCCACCCATCTCCATTCTATGCGATAATACAAGTGCAATTAGTATTTCAAAGAATCTTGTCATGCATTTCAAGACCAAGCACATACCTATTAAATATCATTTTCTTCGGGAACAAGTGCTTGAACAAAAGGTCAAATTTGAGTATCTTCCCTCCAAAGAAAAGGTTGCTGATATATTCACCAAACCACTGCCCAGAGAGATTTGAATACCTCAGACAGAAGCTAGGAGTAGTTAACGCATCTTCTTGCCATTAATTCTTATCTGTTTCAGAGAAAAGTGGGTATACGCGAGTTTCATGAAGCGTATCCGTGTACATACGCTGGTTTCAGTGGATATAGTCATGTATATGTTGGTTTGAAGAATATTAGTGGGATAGACTCAGGATGAAAAGAGTTTGATATGGGTCTGACAGTGATCATCTGGCACAGGTTCAGGGGGAGCATATACTTCTAATAATACATTGTTGGCATTATCTTAGAAGTTTTTGGTACAATTTCACAACTATTTTTGGTTCAAATGGAACAGGTGCAGAGGGAGATCATGGCTGCTGATGATAATTAACAGATGTTGCTGATGATAGTTGTTGATAACTATCTCGTTTTAGATATTTTGTCTCTATGTCATATATATATCTTTTACTATCAAGGTCATGTAACAAACTAATTTGTTTCCCCACCATGCCTCGGATGGATGATGCAATGTTCTTATCTTGTATAACCTTTTGATGTATCCCCACTTGGTTGGGTGGATCAGTCAATCTTGGTATATGCCTACTTGGTTGGGAAATGGATGCATGTATGAGTCGTTGGTGATAGGAAGGTCATTTATAATGTATAGAGTCTTTTTCTTCTTGTAGAACATCTTGTTGCAGACCTTGCTTACAGTCAGGGGGAGTATGAACAACACACTTTAGTATATCAGAGAATTCAGCATGTACTCACGGGGAGCATAACCCTTTGCCCTTGATGGCAAAGGGGGAGAGTGACAGTGACTTGGGGTTGCCATCAAGTCCAAATGGCGATATTGTTGGGATTATGACACCGGTTTGGCACTATGAAACATGTGTTTTCCTTGATGGAAACTCTCTCAAATGACATATCACAGGTTCAGGCTCTCAGAATGAAGGAAAAAGAGGTATACGTAAGTTTCCCTTAAACAAGCCGTGTATACACGTGGGTTAGAATAGCAGAAGGCACATATGCATATACACACACTTTCACGCAAGGAAAAGCGCGTACATGTTGGAAAACTTGGTTTTGGTCTGTGGTATTTGGTCCCTAGTATTTTGACCCATGGTATTGATCCAAGGTATCTAGACTGAAGTGTTGACCCCAGGTATTTGGTCCAAGGTATTACTTCTAAGTGGTTTTGGACCATGGTATTAAGTAAGGCCTAAGACTATAAAAGGAGGAGGAGATCATTAGGCAAAGGCACTCAAGCATTGAATATCTAATAAAGAGCAAGATCTAGAATACTGGTGATTGGGTTATGGTGCATAGATGGATCTGAATCAAGGAGGAACCTGAGTGCTAGAAGAAGGATAAGTTCCATTGATGGGTCAAGATCTTAAGGCTTCAAGAGAAGTATCTTTGTGTGATTTTTGATCCTTATATTTGGCGCATGTCTTGATTTGTAAATCTGATGATCTGGGTATAACTGATGTCTGAATAGTTGAAAAGGGTAAATCATCTTTTACAGATCTCTACGCAGGTCCAGTATAGCAAAGGTGTGTATACACACTGGTACAACAATTCAAAACAACATATACACAGGTTTTCCTTCATATAATAGTGTATGCACGCAGGTTATACATATTGAAGTAGCGTACGTCTCATAGAACATGTTTTAGCTACTTCTATTTACTATTGCAGTGTTATGGGTTTTGGTTGGGTTCTAGTTGGGTTCTGGTACTGTTACTATATTCTGGTTACAACATTCAGAGAAGTGATTATTTGATTCAGTTTTGGTTATTGCAAGGGAGATTGATTGATGTAGATATATTTTGATGTTTGGTTGATGGTATTGATGGATCTAGTCTGAAAATTTATGAAACATGGTCCCTGGAAGAAAAGAGAAGGTTGTAGCCTTCTGTAGGTCAGCGCTTATGTACTAGTACATCAGCTAGTACAAGAGCTAAGGGGGTTGTAGCTACCTTCTAGGAGAAGCTGGAGAACGAGAGAAGGTTGTAGCCTTCTGCAGGTAGAAGCCTGCATAGTGGTATAAGACTGTACCAGTACAGAAATATTGTAAAAGGAAGTTTCTTATTAAAAGAAGATAGAGACGAATTGCAGTAGGTGGTTTTCACCCACATGGGGTTTCTGCCTTATATCTTGTGTTCCTGTGTGTGATTGTATGCTCTATTTTTACTATACTTGTTATTGCTTATATGGTTCTGATACACAGATTAAAGCTCAATTGACTAAATAATAAGTTTTCAAGGTGTATGTTGGTTGCTCTAAACACAGTTGCGTACATACGCAAGTTGCATTAACTGAAGTAATGTATATAAATCTATTTATTGGAAATTAAAAATTGTTAAGTTTCTAATACTGATTCACCCCCCCCCTCTCAGTATTATTTCCAACATTTCATCTTTTCAACTAGAGGTAATGCTTTGGATAATTTAATAAGCTTAGGTTTTTCTTCTGTTCCTATGTTACAATCTTCTACGTCTGATATTAAAGGCTCCATTTTTGGTTTTCTAGCTACATCATTTGAATCAAACAAATCAACTAATGGGACTAATCCCTTAGGCAAAAAGTAATTTTTAAGGTCTAAAATCTCATAATCATCATTGATTATTTCTTCTATTTCTACTTTTTCTAAGTTATCTATTTCTACTTTAGTGAATTTAGTGGGTTTATTTACATCTAAAACATTTATATCTATCTCACTATTTATGATTTTATCTGCTATACAATCAGTATCTAAGTTACAGTTTTGGAATTCTCCCTCAGCATTCATGAAATCATAGATTTGAGAATCTTGTGAAAAAATCTGCCAATATTTCAGATTATTAGGTATAACAAGTATGTGTCTTATTTCTGTAGTGCACTGGTGGTTGGGCTGAAAAGGTAATCTACAAGTGCTAGCAAAAGTAGCCAAGCTGTGAGCTTGCATGTTCTGTTTCCTATGAATAACAACAAAATCTATTTCAAGAAGTTCCTTAATCATATCTAGAACAATTTCTCTGTATTGGCTAAGTCTAGGATTATTCATAGAATACTCTCCTTTAATTTGTTTTATGATCAATTCCGATTCTCCCATGATAGAAACTCTCTTGGCTCCAAGTTTTCTTACAATTTGTAGTTCTAAGATTAAAGCTTCACACTCCGCCATGTTGTTTGTGCATTTAAAGTTTAATCTAAAGGCATGACCTTCAAAATGATTATTTTCAATGTTATGAATCCAATCTCTTGCACCCACTCCCAATCTATTTACCCAACCATAAAAATCTAAATGCCATAGAGACTCATGTGTTATGTGGTGCTTTGTAATTTTCTTCTACAGCTATGATTTTATTTTTTCCACTGTCTGGATTATACAAGATAAATGAGTCCATATCAGAATGCATGGAGTATATAGGGTAATTCTATGGTTTTTCTTAACTACTTACCATGTACTTCATTAAAGTTTCTCTGTAAAGCTTTTTAAGTTGACCAAATACTGAAATTTTGGCATATGACATGTCTAAGTGTAGAGATCCCTGCAATTTTTCTCCCCATGAGCAAGATAATAGCATTCCATACTTTGGAGGGATATCAACAACTACAATATCCATGACAATACTCTTACCTGGGTATTGAACTAAGGTGACACACAAGTCTTTTATTAGGCCCAGGCATTTAACTTTACTAGAATCAAAAGAGAAAAGATCTTTGTATGGTCTGGATATATCTAAATCCATTGTTTCCATAATGGCTTTAGGCATTAAATTGTGAGATGCTCTTGAATCTAACATATCATTGTGCAAGATTTGATCATGAATAGTCAAGCTAATGTAGAATGGAGGAACACCACTTTGTTCATGTTTTCCATTGACCTCAGGACCAAATATTAATTCTGGTTGGTCATCATTTAGATTAACAGAGTCTTCTCCTTCATCTATATTTCGTGTTTCAGTGATTTGGGATTTGTAGGAGTCATTTTCTATCAATTCTGTTAAAGGAACTTATATTTTCAATTGCACAATTTTAGTTTGGATATTAAATGGAGTCTATGTTTTGCATAACTGAATGTTTTCCTCCTTAGCAATTGGAGTTTGTGTGGCCTTTTCTTTCTTGTCTTCAGTTGGTGATTCAGTTTCTATTTAGGTCTCAACTGTTTTATTGTTTTTAATTTTTTGATTTGGAATAGTTTGGGAAGTAGTTGAAAATTTAACAACATTTGAAGCTTGAGTATAAGTTGGTTTTGGGACATATTTTGAAGTTTTGACAGTAGCAGATGTTTTAGGATTAGTTGATGTTTTAACAACAATATCTGTAATTTACACAATTTTTGGACTGGCTACAATGTTTGGAATGGAAGTTTTTTGGGCTTCTTTAGAGAGAATTGGCAACACTTTGGTTGTAGGAGCTCTTACTGTTTTCTTGGTCTGAGTTTGGACAATTTTATTAGTAGGAGCTTTTGTATTGTTCTTACTCCTAAGGTTATTATGCTTGTGAACATCATTAATGGCTAATTCATAACCTTGTTTATAATCAAAGGAATCTCCAAATTATAACTGTAATTGTTGTAACATGCATAATTCTTGTTCTTCTTGGGTAAGAAAAATAGTATTACCATCATTTGTTCCTATTAAGTTAATATGAGCATCTTCCTCTTCTTCATTTAGGTGAGAACTGTCAGCATAGTTTTCTTGGAAAGGTGGTCTAATATGTTGATGAGGTTTCCCTTCTCTGGATTTACCAATGTTGGGATTCTTCCTAAAGTTTGGATTTCTTATTTGAGGACCTTGTTGTTGATTATCCCATTGTGGTTTTCTTTTCATAATTTCTAATCTATCCATCATTCTTTCCATGGTTTTTGCCAAAGTATCTATTCTGCTATCTGATGCAGATTGTTCTTCCTTAATGGCTACTCTTTTTTCATTTCTCATCCTAGCTCTTTTAGCTAATAGGTTGACTTCTACACTAGCAACACTACTTTGCATTTGTTCCAATTTTTTAGGGTTTCTTTCTCTTAATTGGTAAGACATCTTAGTGTCAAAACCATCAAGAAATTTGATTAGTGCCAAGTCTGGTGGAGATTTCATATTTGCAGGGATTGCATTATAGATATTGTTGAACCTAGTATAATAGTCCTGAACGGATTCATTAGGAGCTCTTCTAACGTTTTCATATTCAAAAAATATTTGTAAAGGGTTTTTCTTTCTTTCCCATCTATTGATAAACAATCTATGGAATGCAGCTAAATCAGCAATATGATTAGTAGGTAAACCTTTAAATCATTTTTTGATGTCTCTTGCTAGTGTTTGAGAAAATAATCTCATTTGCACATTAGACTCATCAATTTCATGTAACTCAAAATAATCAGTCATTTTATGCACATGTTGTTGAGCAATATACTGACCAATAGCATCAAACAAAAAGATTTTACTCCGGTAGTCTTGGGGCATGGCATGTAATTGAACTCGTAAGACCAAACGTGCATATCTGTCTGCCATGGCTAAGGCTTTGGTTTGAATGGGGGGTAAAGTAATGGTTTTTGAAGAAGAACTTGAAATGGTTGTAAATGAACTAGATGAATTTGAGATGTTTGGTTGGAGAGGAAGTTGAGGTATGAATGGTTTTGGGGAATGAATTGTGGTGGACATTATAAGTGAAGTGGTAGTAAATGAAGCTGTATTTATAGTTTTTGAAGACTCCATAGAAATTTCAGGGGTAGCAGTAGTGAGGGTAGCTAATTCAATTGATTGTTGAAGATAGGCTTCGTCTATATGCCTTATCAATGTTAAGGTTAAAGCTTCTAGTTTTTCAAAAGTATCCAAAACATGTTGATCTAAGTCAAGATGTATAGAAACATTCTTTGATTCAATAAATTGAATAAAATTGGGGTCTATTACAGTATCATGAATTGAATTTTCAGATTTGGTACGAAACAAAGAAAGCTCAAATGGTAAATCAAATTGAATATCCTCTAAACTTGATAACTCTTTAGGAAGTGAATTTTATTTAACTAACTAACCAATAATTCCTCGGCTTTCTACCTTTTTTGGTTTTCTTAAAATTCTATCAGGATCATCAATTATTATAGCAGGGTTTGGATCTGGATGTGCCCTGGTATAATGTGTTCTTTTGGAAGCTAGAATTTTAATTTTTTAAGCGAAACTTTTTAACAACCATAAAATGACCTTAAACTGTACAGACGAGATTTAAGATTTCCTTTAAGGTTTACTATACTGAGGACTGTCTCCAGTATGGTCACCACTATGTTATCACTCCAATAATTTCCCTAGGGTTGTTATCTTGTGTTTAAGAAATATCAGAGGTAACTATCAAACCCACTTTTGAGATCAGGATCTAGCCTTCCTAATGCTCAGAGAGGGATCTCTCTTTATAATTTAAATTTGTTGTGTTGAAAATGCAACAAGATGATGGAGCTTAGTGAAAAGAAGTCGCCTTCACTAAGTGGGCCCGCAGGCTATTTTTGGCGCAAAGTCTATTTTTAGACTATGTCTATTTTTAGACATATGGATCATGGTCTATGAGTTGCGGGATGCTATTTATGGATGATTGGTCATGTTGGTAAAAATAGATGGACCTCTATTTTTAGACATATGGGCGAAGTCTATTTTTAGACTGCCAGTCTAAATATAGAACAGTCGAAT